>JAHBCN010015560.1:0-20860 GCA_019359885.1 Listronotus oregonensis
GCTATTCCACAGGACCCCCCGCCAATACCACCCGATCCACCCCACTATCATTTTTGCTATGATTTGAAATAGTAAGAAAAGTATGCATGGGTAAAAAAGTTTTATCAAAATCGGTAATACATAGAAAATACTAAAATTGAAACAAAACTCATTGTTTTTAGTTAAAATTATTAAATTTTAAGTCTCTTATGGCCGGTTGCACACAAATTATCTTAAGTAGATCTTTACTAAGAAGCTCTAAAAATTAAGGGTAACTTTGTTTTTTCGCTTTTACCATTCGATTTTTATTGCAACTTAACTAAGAGTACTTTGAAAGGCGGCAAAGTTGTATCTTCCTCCTTTTTATTTATTGGCCTTTACAATTCGAATAATCAGAATAGATTGATATTAGATCTCTCCTTTTCTAACTTGTTTATGAATAAATAAAGTAGTAATCTTACTTAAATTTTTGTAAATATTGAATCTTCAACATTTTTTAAAACTTTTAATTTTTGTTTTAATTTTTTGGACATTACAATGCAAAGTCGGTGATTTTTTGTTGTAAAATTTAAAACAAAAATAAAAAAAAAAAGATCAAGGACGCCTAACTTTAAAGCCATAGAAAAGGAACAATTATTGTTAATAATTATGAGATATAAACACATAATTCAAACGAACGAATTTAAATATTCATTCCTAATTTGCAAGTAAATACTCAAAATTTGAAGGCCAATTCAAACTTTGTCATGTTCAAACTCAAGCCCATTTTTGTTTTTGCTTCGTTAATCTAAACCTTTGAAAAACGTAAGATTATCTCTCTTGTAAAATTTTATTTTTTTAAATAAGGAATTTTCCCAGAAGAATAAAAATAGATAAAAATAAACCTGAAAAATGCTATAAAATAATTAAAATTCACCTTCGTAAATTCTTCATGGATCAAAATCCAAACCACCATCCTTTAAAAACCCCGTTTTATTATTTAAAAGTAGAGGGTAATTCATTTTGAAGTAAACAGGGCTTTATTTTTGAACGTTCCTGTACTTTTTTAAAAAACGAATATAGCCATTTCGTGTATTTTTTTCCGTAGAATTTAATAATCTAATCAGAAAAACATTTGAAACAAAAACAAAAGAGTTACAGCACGAGTGACGTATTTTTTAAATGAAATACCCCGTATATTTCTATATCAATAGATAGAAATTTTTACGAGAAATTCGTTGATATGGATTTATTTCTTGCGGTTCTGCTGCAATTGTCCAAAAACTGCATGATACTATAAGGATAGTTTCACCTGAAAAAACTGACTGCCACAGGTCACTGGTGCTTATTTGTCAAAGTCAATAATTTTAAAAATATGTTTATTACTTTTTGGAGTAGTTTTATAATGAGGTTTTCATCAGAGAAAGGTATTCCAGCTTATAAGCATGCGCTTCCACTCGTGTCTAGAGACACCCCGGATAGACAAATTTAAAAGCCCTAAGTTCTAGTCGGTCATTTGTTCGTTCGGTTTTACAAAAAGCGCGAAAATGGGGAACGTATTAAAAGACCGCGCATGCTTATAAGCTGAATATTTTCTAGTAGTGATCCCAGGGCGGCGCCGCGTCGGCTCTGTACCTACAGTATCTATAGTCAGTGTGGCGTGCAATTAAAAAAATCACGGCATCAGGTATGCCATCAGCGGCATGTATCGGACTTAACTTAACGGAAGTTTAATTTAACGGAAGTTAAGTAAACCGTTAATATTTTTTCGGCTTAACTTAAAAGTTAAATCGTTAAGCAATTTCTTAACTTCGTTAATTAACGATTAACGGATTAACGAGTTAATGCCCAGCTATGCTTATAGTATCATGCAGTTTTTAGCCAATTGCAACAGAACCGCAGGAAATAAACCCAGCAACCCCTATATCACCGAATTCCTCGTGAAAATATCTATCTATTAATATAAAAATATATGGGGTATTCCATTTAAAAAATACGTCACTCGGGCTGTAACTCTTTTGTTTTTGTTTCAAATGTTTTTCTGATTAGATTATTGAATTCTACGGAAAAAAATACACGAAATGGCTATATTCGTTTTTTAAAAAAGTACACGGAAGTTAAAAAATAAAGCCCTGTTTACCTTAAAATAAATAACCCTGTATAAACAAAAAATAAATAAAAAACATTTGTCCATGGCAACTCTGCCGACGTTAAATTACTTAAGGGATTATTAAGTTTAGAAAATCTTAAAGTTAAGGGACCCCTGGTGGGGAGGGATTTATTATTTTCAATTGTTATTTGTATCCAGAACTTTATTGGAGAAGGAGCTCTTATAACATGAACACATACTTTTACCGTGTTTAAAACCAACCAAAAATATCCATGTAGCAATGTTTTATTCTCTCAATAAATTTTCTGTCTGTTAGATACATTTGCATAAATGTAAACAAAATTTATACGAATTTCGAGGGGGGACTTTAGCCCCTCAAGCCCCTCCCCTGGCTACGAGCCTGCGTTGGGGACAGTTAATGCTTAAGAACAACTTAGGTGGCGCAAAAAGTGTTGGTGCAACTGGCTATTAGATGTTTACTATGACTGCATGTATAGATCTGATCTTATTTTTTTTTAATACATATTAGTACCTTACTACAGTGTGATTTTTTTTAATTTACAAAACACCAATGCTGATCGCATCCAAATTGTAATATACAGGGCGCCCAAAAAAATATAATATGAAACACGATTACTAAGAGCCATTTTACAGTGTCCTGTCAACGCGTAGGTTAAACTTCTCCTTCAAAAATATGCCTACCTTGATGTTTATACGATATTATCAAAGTCATTTGTGTCATGGCTAAGGTTTTCCTAAAATGTTAGATGTAATTATTTATGGTCAGATTTTGACTATTTTAACTTTTTTTGAGTAAAATTTAAAGAAAAAAAATACAAAAATAGTAAAAAAATATGTTTCTTGTGGGGTTTAATCTCGGGAGTTCAAGAACAAAACATAAACGCTGATGTTATAGAAACAAAAAAGCAAGCAAGCGCATGTGCGAAGTGGAAAAGCGTTTTTTGACAGAATCCAATAAAATAAATTATCATTTTTTTTTAATTTTATGGTGCTGTCAAATATGTAATCAAGAATTTATTATTAACCAAAAACAAGATATTGACGCCGATATTTTTAATGACTTTGCGTATCAATAATTACAAAACTCTGGTTTTTAAGACACTTTGGCTTTAAGAGATTTTTGTATCATTTTTTTGGGCTCCCTGTATTTTTATTTATGAAAATATATATTTTTTGATACATTAACTTTTCTTAAGATTTTTTTATTTTTGCGGCAGATTTATCAAAAAATGTTATGTTAAATAATTTTTTTGGATAAATCATACCAAGATTAGTGCAAAACATTGTTTTTAGTTAAAACATTATTAATTTTTAGTTGCTTAGGTATTTACTAATTGCATGTCTAGATCTGATTTTATAAATGCATATTATACAGTGTGTGGATAATGCATCATAAGAAACACTTTTTTATTTTTGATTTCCCAAGAAAACTTCTTTCTTAATAAAAATAAGCCCATATAGAAATCAATATATGTATTAAACAACGGTATCTGCAAAAAATAAAACAGAATAAAAATAAAATAAATAATTTAAGTAGGATCTAATACAAAATAAAGCATACAAATAATTGCTAAAGTTATCTCGTATAATACATGGTCACCAATATTTACTTCTCAATTTTTATCAATTAGAAAAACGACATTTTCTGGGAAATTGGGAATAAAAAAACGTTTTTTATGTTGAAAACATGCCCAACTGTATAATTATTTTTAGTGATATTATTTTTAAAATTTAAATCTCCAATTTAAAAGGCTTTTCAAAGTCTATAATCTCATCATAACCCACCAGTTATGGGTTTTATATCCATCCGCTGTCAGGTGTTAATCTTATTTTGGATTATCGTTTCCGATTCAGTGACTTTTTTTATTTCGGTGTGTAAGAAAAAGTATCTTCCATTTTTAGAATTACTAAAATAATTTTTGTAGGGTATTAAATTATACAATGTTGTAAAATTGTGCACTAAAACCTAATATTTAGAAATTCTAAACATGGTAAATCTTACGATCCGACATCTAAAAGTACAAGGCAGATTTTTACAGCCAATTTTATAATTAATGTCTATTTTGTTGAATCTTTTTTATAATGAGATTATTTTAATTCGTGTTTGTTTTATTTTTAAAATGTATTCTTTCAGCCCTTTAGGCTATTTTCTTATCCACAAATCAATTTTTTTGAAGTGGTTTTCGTACAAGTTTTTTTAAGCTTTTAAATTTAGACTCTTTTACCGAAAATACACTTCCCACCACAAAAAACCGGTTACAAGCTGGCCCCAATTTTAATATGTATTTATGATCTTTTTTTTATTGTAAATTGATTTCTCAGTAACGATGTTATGCCAGAATTTTTTATTCAAAATTCAAAAGCAGTACGGGGTGCAACAATGAGACGGTAAATGTATACAGGGTGTCCGGGAAAATGTGGGAAATCTCCCGGATATAAAAAAACACGTGAAAAGAATACCACAAGTTAATATAAACTTTTTTTGTATATTTGTATTTGGACAACGTTTCTTACAAACCTGTAACTATTCACCAATAGTCCGGTTAAATCTGTAATTTACCGTTAAATGATGGGGGTGAAAAAGGGTGAATTTAATTCACCCTTTTTCACCCCCTACGGTGTGTAGGGGGTAAAAAAGGGTGAATTAAATTCACCCTTCTAAGCTCTTAAATGTAATTTCTGATTTTATATTTGAACTCAGTGGTCCAAAAACCTATATCTACCAAAACATACATTTCGCTAAAAAAGTTTTTCCTCATTTTAAGGTTTTTTGGGCCACTGCATTCCAATAAATTATTAGAAATTACATTTAAGGGCTTAGAAGGGCTGAATTCACCCTTTTTGCCCCCTTCATTCCTAAAACATATATTTCGCAAAAAAAGTTTTCCCTCTTTTTAATGGTACATAGGTTTTTTGGGCCACTGAATTTAAATTTGATGTCAGAAATTATAATAAGAGAAGTTAACTACCCCTATTTTCATCCCTTTACCCCCTACATTATTGGATCAATAAATTTAAATCTCGCCCAAAAAACCTATATGTATCATTAAAAAAGGGAAAAAACTTTTTTTAGCAAAATGTATTTTTTAGGGCTGTAGGGAGTGAAAAAAGGGTGAATTTTAGCGAATTTTTTTGTTTTAGGGGTCTAGGGGGTAAAAAATGGTGAATTCAAACCTTCTAAGCTCTTAAATGTAATTTCTAATATCATATTTTGAATTCAGTGGCCCAAAAAACCTATAAGTACCTTTAAAAATGGGGATTTTTTTTTTAGCGAAATTAATGTTTTAGGGGTGTAGGGTAAAAAAGGTGAATTTAGCCTTTTTTTTTTGGGGCCCTTAAATAGAAAAACTTTTTTCTTAGTAAATTATGTTTTAGGATGTACAAAAAACGGGAATCAGCCCTTTTGCTAAAAAAAAGCATGTAATTTCTAGTATTATATTCAAATTTAGTGGCCCAAAAAACCTATATAAACCATTAAAAATGGAAAAAGAAACGTTATTAAACAATTTTATGCTTGGGGGTAAAAAGGGTGAAAAAATGGGGTAAAAAACACCCCTTTCGTAGGATCCAATATTCCTTTCCGACACTTTGTAGTTGATCTGTTTCTAAAGAGAATGCAAAAGGTTTCATCTTGATCATCTAGATTTGAAGTGTTTTTTAACAGAGTTACCCCTATTATAAAATTAGGTACTCTTCATTCATGTCTAATCCAAATCGTTTTAAAAAACCTCACTTTATTTACACTGTTACTCCCCTAAGTTCTGTCGGGTTAAATATGAAAAAGAGGAATTTTCTCTCCAACATGATAGTTTCAATAAAAAGGTAAACTTTTAGGTAAAAACTTTGTTAGAAGGTTCAACATGGGCTCTACTTACACTCGCGAGCAACATTTGATAGGAACAAAGATGTCTTTTATCGAAATGCACCAAAAGTAATAAAGTAATGTTTTTTCAAAAACGGTTAGGATTAGCGACATAAATGAAGAGCACTTAATTATAGTCAATAGTTAAAGGTTTGTAAAAAGGTTGTCCAAAATTTTTATCAATACAGGGCGTAAAAAAATGGAGTCATGAGTGTCAGTCCGCCCCTGCAGCTGTGAAAAATTCACAATACTTCCTTTGATAGTAATTTAAAGAGTCTTACTTGGTATTACATCTAATTAAAATAAATAAAATAAAATTGGAGAATAATTCTGCCTAAAAAACTTGATTCCATTGGAGCTCTTTGGAAGCCAAGATTTTCGACGGGGAGGTCTACAGTAAAAGCTCTTTATTCGCGGGGTATATGTTCCGTAAATTTGCCTCGAATACAGAAACCGTAAATACGGCAAATAAAAAACAAGTATATAAAAAAATTAATTTAATTGAAGTTTTTGACCATATTGATTAATTAGTATCTTCAGGCTTAAAAAAATTGTAATTTTTTCTTGCTCGGCAGTTTTTAAAAGCTCCTTCAATTCAGACTGATATTCAGCAGTGACATTAGCAAATTGCCTCTTAAAAATACGTCTTCGTTCCAAAGACGGATCAATTTTCATAAAGAAATTACAAAAAAACTTTTTTTAGCAAAATGTATTTTTTCGGGCAGTTGGGAGTGAAAGAAGGGTGAATTTTAGCGAAATTTTTCGTTTTAGGGGGTCTAGGGGGTAAAAAAATGGTAAGTTCAAACCTTCTAAGCTCTTAAATGTAATTTCTAATATCATATTTAAATTCAGTGGCCCAAAAAACCTATATGTACAGGGTTTTCCCGTATAATTGCGCACCCTTTAAAATCTTTATTTTTATAGATAGAAAAAAATAGTTTATATGAAAGTTGCAGGATTTTTCATGAAGATTTTCATGGTGTAAGATAGAAAAACAGATGTTTGACGGAAAATTAAAAATCAATTATCAACTTGTTATTTTAAATGGAACAAAAAACCCCTTTTTATTTTTAATTTAAAATTTAAATTTTTATTATTTTTTTTTAAATAAATATATATAAAATTATATATATAAAATATATATATATATATATATATATATATATATATATATATATATATAAAAAAAACCTATGTTCAAAAGAGTTGAAGATTTGAATTTAAATCGTTTTAAAAATAGGTTGGCCTGGATACAACCCAAAATATAAAAGTAGCACAAGTCAATTTTTGTTTGGTTTCCAAGCGAACCATGGCTAACGCGACTTAACTTTGCCAAACTTTGGGTTGTTTCCATGGTAACTATGGTTATAAGAAAATTTTAAATTCAAATAACTTGAACTCGTTTATCCGAACATAGATAATTATATATATTTTAAAAAAAAAAAAAAAAAAAAAAAAAAAAGAATTAGCAGAATTTGAATTTTCAATTCTCGGCAGTTTTTAAAAGCTCCTTCAATTCAGACTGATATTCAGCAGTGACATTAGCAAATTGCCTCTTAAAAATACGTCTTCGTTCCAAAGACGGATCAATTTTCATAAAGAAATTACAAAGCTCATTTACCATTCTTAAATCTTCACTAAGATTTTTCAAATTAAATGTCACGTTTCTCGTGCTTGTTGAAGCCTTTTCTTCAATGGGCTGTCAATTTAACCCTTTCCCAAGTCGGTTTCAGTCAAATCTTCATTTTGCGATTCAAGCAACTTCTGAATGTCACTTGATTCTATCTGTTCGAACACATCTCGTCCTATTCCTTTCGCATTTTCGGCTATTAGTCCATTTGACGACGCGTTTACGCGGATATTCGGTTGGATACCTACATATTGGAATCCTTTATATCGATGTGTATGTACCAATTAGTCCAGTAACTGAAGACCTGAAAGTACCCAAAGCTGTAAATAAATCTGTACAGTTTTCATTTGTGGCGCAATTTTTTCGGGTCTTTTGAGCGAGAAAGTTTATCGCGATTCCGACGTGGGCACCCGCTAAAAATGGCCCCCTAAAGTCCCACATATCAGTTTCCCGCGAAAATCTGCCAAAATATGCGAATTAGAGAATTTTTGTTTCAAACAAAAAATGAAGATCACCTGGAAATATACATAAATGGTCCTTACCATTTTTTACGCAACACCAATATTTTTCGCAAAAACGACCGTCGAAAAATCCATAACATTCCACATTGGGTAGATGTGGTTAGTTGTGAGTCCGCAAGTCACTGGTGTGATGAATTTCCCTGATTTTTGAAAAATTATTGGAATTTATTACAAAGAAAAAAGTACATTTAGAAACTAGACAATCTAAGCTTTCAAATGATGTGCATTGAAAAGCATTTTTTCTACTCCTATATTAGTAAGAACCTAATTACACACCGTCTACTTTATCAGTAAATCTCTAATTACAAACACTATACTGTAAGAAGCCAAACTGTGTTATGGGCAGTTACGTAATATATATATATATTACGTAACAGTTCCACAATCGCATTAGCCGTGGAGCCCCCAAAATCTTGAAAACTTTCAATAGATTTTACGAAAGCTGGGGTATGAAACAAATAGCATCGCCTTGACAACCGGGCCTTTTCGAATTAACGGTTTATCGGGGTTTTACGCTCGTACCCGTAAATTTCGAAATCGTGTGTAATGGGCTTCTTACCACTCTCGGTATGTAATATACTATTAATAAAGGATGAGTTTTTGATTGCGTTTATTCTACAGATTTTTTAGAACTCCGGAAACGGTAAAAAATGCAGATGGCAAAACAATTTTTCATCAAAACGCAAGAAAGATGGGAAGGAATTTTCTGGGATCATTGAACACTTCAAGGGCCATTAAAAAAAAAAAATGTTAATAACAAACCATTTTTTTAAAAATATCAATAAATTAATGAAATACTCTAAATATTGTGAAAAAAATTTGGGCCGTTTTTTAATAGTCTAGAAAAAACAGACTGGACCCAAACTCATATGAATGATGGGTACGGTTTTTCCATTCCGATGAACTTTGAATGATTAAAAAACGTACAGTATTGCCCGAGTAATGGCATTCTAGTGGTAGAGCGGCAGCTGAAATGAGAGAAATTTTGGGTCCCGTTATCTCGAAAACTATCGATTTTTCGAAAAAAAGTATAAGGACCATTTTTGTAGATTACAAGGTGGTCTTTATTTTTTGTCTAAACAAAAATTCTCCAATTCGCATATTTTGACAGATATTAGCGGGAAATCAATTTTTCGGGCCTTGAGGGACCATTTTCAGCCCTTTCCCACCTGTTAATGTTGATAAACTTTTTTCGCTTGAAAGCATCCCCGAAGACCTTAGAATTGCGCCACCAGGGAAAACTGTATAGATTTTTTTACAGCAGCTTTGTCCCTTCATTTATTGGACTACGATGTACTGATTAGATCCGCGAATAAATAAATCTTTAGCCGCGAATATAAGCATTGGGTGCATTTTTTAATCCGGGAATAGTGACAACGCGAACGAAGGGAGCGCGAATAAGAAGCTTTGACTGTATACGAAAAAAGTTTTTATGAATTTGTAGTATTCTTTTCACGTGTTTTTTGCTGGTCACCCTGCATATTAATTTTTTCCAATTTCTTCTTTGAATTTTATTGAAGTCTTTTTTTAAACGTTATATTTTTACTGACAGTTTGTTACGAGGCATCATCAAAAGCAGGATTAACCTTTATGTATACTTAGATTTAAGTCATTAATATTGAGTCTAGAAGTTTGGTGGCTTAAAAAATATAGTCCAATCATTATAGAT
Organism: Listronotus oregonensis; assembly: GCA_019359885.1. Taxonomy (NCBI): domain Eukaryota; kingdom Metazoa; phylum Arthropoda; class Insecta; order Coleoptera; family Curculionidae; genus Listronotus; species Listronotus oregonensis. The sequence continues at coordinate 9,772 of JAHBCN010015560.1, forward strand.
TTTTTTTTGTAATTAATGTTAACAGATATCTGACTGTACCATGACTTCCGGAATAACCTGTAGATTACTAAAATTAAAAATCCAACCCATTTTTTTTCAGGTAATTTTTTTAAACAATAATTATTAAAAAAGGCCTTTTTTTTTTTTTTTTAATATAACAAAAAGTACTCGCTATATCTTTTACTCTATAAAAGACGTTTGTAGAGAAATCAAAACCCCACAAAAAGTTTTTGAAAATCCGATTCGCCATTTTTCGCAAGAAGCCGGAAAACGCTTAAAACAACTTTTTCAAAAATTCTATCTCCGGTAATTTTCAATATTAGACTGATTTTTGGGAAATAATAGTCAATAACATATACTTTACGTAAAAGATGAAAACTGTCGCATTAATAGTTTTTTATTCATCGACTATAAACAAATTAGGCCCTTATCTAAGTGCGGAATATTAGGTCAAATGTCCGATTTTAATTTTAAAAACGTTTTTAAAGTTAAGATTAAAAGCGAAAATTGTATATTCACATTTTTATATAAGTTTGGAAAACATTGTTAAAAATGCTTGTGAACTCTAGCGCGTCAGCGAAAATTCGCGACCGAACGTCTGAGTCGACCGTGGAGGGGGCACCCAGCAGCAAGAGACAGGCTGCGTATCGCGAATTTTCGCTCGACGCGCTAGGTTCACAAGCATTTTTAACAATGTTCTCCAAACTTATATGAAAATGTAAGATATAAATTTATAGCTTTTAATCAACTTAAAAAGCCGTTTTAAAATTCAAATCGGACCATTTGCCTAATATTCACGGACTTGAAGATAACCTAATTTTTTATAGTGCGATTGAATAAAAACTATTAATGGACAATTTTCATCTTTCGGCATCTCAAAGTATTGACTATCATTTCTCAAAAATCAGCTCTTAATTGAAAATTAACGGATTAAATTTTGAAAAAGGTCTGTTTTAAGCGTTTTTCCGTCTTTTCTCGGTGAAAAATGTCGGATTGGATTTTTCAAAAACCATTGTGATTGTTTTTAAATTCTCTACAAACGGTCTTTTTGGAAAGCGTAAATTTTTTGGGGTCATATTAAAAAAAAAAAAAAAGGCCTTTTTTTAATAATTATTTTTAAAAAAATTTGGGTTTGTTTTTTTATTTTAGTAATCTCGGGGTTTTTCAGACATGGCGCGTCAGATATTTGTTAAAAATTTAAAAAATTTCCTTTTTTTGCTATAATGGTTGGACTAATAGTAACTTTGACTCTGGGTCAGTGAAAATTATTCCTTCTAAATTTTTTCTGCAAAATAACGTTTTTTTTTTTTTTAAATTATTATCTTTAGCTTGTCCTTACTTGATATAATGCTTTTTAAACCCTTTTAAACTTATAAATGTAAAGGCGTTAGACCAAGCTTGGTAGTATATACGAAATAAAAAATAGTATAAAAAACCCGAATTCGGCTCCGTTTTTTGGGGGGTAAAATTAGTCAGTCAAAAAGTCTCTATACACTAGTCTTTTTAAATATTTTTTTAGTGTGCTTTTTAATTTATATTTATTTTTAAATATATTAAGGAAATATCGGCAGTCTCTTTAGGAGAAATAAAAACAAAATCAAGTCTTTTATAAACTTTATTTAACCAAGAATTAAATATTATTATTAACAAAAAATTTTGTCAAAAAAATCCCCATACAGTATTTTTTTTTTAATAAAATTTTTTTAAAACTTAAAAGGCTAATATTTTGTACAGTTTTCCCTTTGCTTTAATGATTGATTCATTTTTTTTGGGGGCTTAATACAAGCTTTCTTGTGACTTCTGGGGGGAAAGTTCTCCCACTCTTGTCTTTTTTTGTTTTTGAGGTCTTCCCCCTTTCTAACTTGGTTTTTCGACCTTTTTCTTCCCCAGGTGTTCTATTGGGTTAAGTCCGGTGATTGGGGTGGTGTGAAGTTGCTGCGGACATTGTGGATCATCCATTTGGGCCCTTTGAGTGTTCTTTTGGGTCGTTATCTTGTTGGAATAAATAACGACCCTCAAGACCAACTTTTTCCCTTGGGTTTAAATTTTCCTTTTTAAAATTTAATAGACATGTTGATCCATAATCCCAATAAAGACCAAATTGCCTGTCCCATTGGCTAATACACCCCATAATAAGCATTACCTCCTCCGTGCTTCACTGTTAGACAAACATTTTCGATTTTTAAAGGTATTTTTTTTCCAGCTTTATCCGGCCTCTGATTCAAAAAGGTTAATTTTTGACTCATCACTAAAAATAACACTTTCCCAAAATATTGGGTTTTTTTAATTGTTCTCGGGCAAATTTAAACGTTTTTTTCGTTTTTCTCTGAAATGAATGGTTTTCTTCCGCAACACGGCCTTTTTTAACCCGCTCGGTGCAAACAATTTCTAATAGTTTAAGACTAACATTTTTTAAGAACTCTTTCCTTATTTCTTTTGCCACTTTTGAGCACTTATTTTAGAATTTTTTCTAATCTTTGCCACAACACTGGACTCTTCACGTGCAGTTAACTTGTTGGGACGACCGGAGCGCGGCTTTACTTTACAGGAACCGGTGGCCTTTACCGATTTATTATGTATTGTATGGTAGCATGTAACTTTCCAACTGTTTTGTCTATATTTCTTAAGGATATTTTCTTTTTCCACAATTCTATAATGATTTTTCGAACAGAAAGTGGAATTTCACGATTGTTATCGCTTATTTTGCTGGTACTGCATACTAGACACTGTAAAATGGAATTTATAAACAGGTATGATTCATTTGTTTAAAGCGGAACTTGACACAGGCCAACTTGATAAAATATTGATAACTGATGGTGAGGAATAGCATTTTCTCAAAAGTGTATGGAGACTTTTTGGCGTAATTTTTTGTTACTATCGATATCTAATTTTTTACTGATCAAATAAAGTGTTATAAAAGACTTTGGTTTTGTTTTTATTATTCTTTAAGAGACTGCCGATATTTGTTTTTAATATATTTGTATATAAACATAAATTAAAAAGTACAGTATAAAAAATACTTTAAAATAGACTAGTTTATGGAGATTTTTTTGACCGACTGTATATTATTGGTAGCTACATTATTTTAACTGTTTTATGTATAACAATTTTTATATTTTTTACACTTAGACTAAATATTATATTATTATTGTATGTATAATAATTTTGTATACGTTTATATTATCAATTGTGAATTAAACAAAGTATAAAACTAAATAATATATTTTTTGTTTTATTTTTAGTTTTTGGTAAAAAATATCACTCACTCTGGGAGTAAAATAGGTCCATTTTGGTTTCCAGGCCACTAAAAAAATATTTTAAGGGCAATAATAGCCGTGGCGGTTTGGCGATTTTAGGGCCCGGGAAACTAGTCGTCACTTGCAGGGCCCATAAGGCAACGCCGAAAAATATTGACAAATAGGACAACTTTTCAAAAATTTATTTAAGCCTACTAGATATTAAATACGTACAGTGAGGGCAATTAAATCTGGGGGCAAAACATTTGTCAAAAAAAAAAAAAAAAAAAAAAAAAAAAAAAAAAAAAAAAAAAAAAAAATTTTTTTTTTTTTTTTTTTTTTTTTTTTTTTTTTTTTTTTTTTTTTTTTTTTTTTTTTTTCTTTTTTTAAATTTTTTTCCCCTTTTTTTTTTTATTCCCCTTTTAAACGGGGGTTTTTTAATTCCCCCCAAATTTTTTTTTTTAATTAAACCCTTTTTTTCCCTTTAATTTTTTTATTGCCCCCTTTTTTCAAATTTAAATTCCCAGGCCGGGGAGGTCAAACCCCCGGGGGGAAACCGGGCCTTTTCCCATTCCATTTTAAAATTTTTCTGAAATTTTCTTCCATTTTTGGGCAAAAAGCTTATTTTCCTGTTTATTTTTATAATAAGCCCCAAACATTTTCATAAAAAAAATTTAAATCCGGACTAAACCCCATAAAACCGAACAATTATCATTCGGGTATAACGGACTTATCTTGCTAAAATAAATTTGCCGGAAATATAGACGAAGGAAGCAGGATATTTGTATAGATCTATATATCCCGCATTAACCTTCTTCGATAAAATAAATACACCAAGTCCTTGTCCTCAACCCCCAAACATTTACCGAAATCCCATTTTGTCCTTGGGTATATTTTTATAAATCGTGTTCCTTGAGGCCTGTATACTTTAAGTATCCCATTGTAGCACGACTAAAACACTTTTTATTGGTGAATATTATATTTTCCCAAAAAATCGGAGGTTGTAAAATTGTAGACAAATCCCAAAGGTTGTTCTTTATTTGTTTTTTAAAACGGTTTTTAAGGGTTGGGGAATTCGGATATTTGCCTTATTCTTCGCCGTGCCGTCTAACCGATGCTGGGAAATTGCTTTCCTTTTTTGTAACAAAAGATTTAAATGGTTGGTTTCTCAAGACATTAACTTAAAATTTTTTCTTGTTCTTGATTCGATAGTTTGGGGCGACCACTTCCCGCTCTTCTCTCAAAGGAAATGTGTTTCCTGCCATTTTTTTTTTAACAAAATGAATAGTACTTTGGGATTTAAAAACTCTTCCGCCACATCCCTCTCTGGCTTAATATAATGAATATTGAATACTTTTTGATCCAAAGTTAAGTTTGGCATTTTAAAAAATATTTTTAGACACTGACAACGGACACCTGTTTCTTTATTAGGGTTTTCAACAGGTATTGTCTACAGTAGAAGGTGGCATAAGCCTATTTTACGAAAGGGAAAAAGAATTGCCCAAGATTTAATGGCCGTTACTGTACATGTCAGCATTACAAAACAGACTTGAAACAAATGTTAAATAGAAAATCAAAAAAAAAAAAAATCACTGGGGGTGTTGTCAAGTCAGGTGCGGTCCAGTTAAATAGTGACGGGGCTGATTATTACTTCTAATTTTTTTTTCTTGTATTAAGCCGTGTCGTAGTCTTTAAGGCTTAGAAGGGCCTTCGAAGCAAAATCACAAGGGCCCACCGCGAAATTTTCCTTAAAATGTAAGCTCTGGTCGCCATCTCCAAAATAAACACAATGTTCTGGTATATTATAACGTAAAATTTTAAAAAGTTTATTTAAAACCACAAAAAAAAAATTGAGGGGGTAAAACATGCGTATGATCCATTTAGAACTAAAGCCTGTCCATAGGCATAAAATATCTTGTGATCTGTATAGATAAGAGAAATAAAAGATACAGTGATTTTAAAATATTTATTTATACAACATATACAACATTTATTATTGTCGAAAGTATATAGGAGAAATAGATGTACAAAAAGTAACAATACAGGTAAATAGTAAATATAAATAATAACTAGTTTAAATTCTTAAAATAATCTAGATAATAGTTAAAATTCATGACATAACTAATAATAGAGCAAGAGACCGATAGACTTACGTCATAGTATTAATTTTCTACGCAAATTACCCAACGGAGGTAGGAACGATTGGCTACTAAGAAGTTCGGATCATCGCTGCTTTGGCAGGTAAAATCCCAAAATTTGAAAAAATATCTGCTTTTTTTTAAATTAGAGGCATCTGAATTATTTGCATAAGAAAATTGTTAAGTGAAAAAATTTCTACTGGCTGTGGTCTTTAGTAAAAATAATTTTGATTGGATTTGACAATTAGTCTAGTCAACACGTAACTTTTTGGATGAAATTTTCGTATATTCTCCGAAAATTACGATCAAGGTGTCATTGGATTCGGAATATTATGTAGAAAGTTTAAGGAAAAGTCCCAAAAGGGGCCAATGAAAATTGCAAAAGTTTTAAACAATAAAAAAAAATAGGGATTTGTTTTTTTTAATATCTCGAAAACTATCAAAGATATTCAAAATTTGAAAAAGATCTAAAAAGAGGAGGAAATTTCCTAAAAAAAAGTCCTACCTTCCGGAACTGTATCTTTAATATTTATAATTTTTACAGAGCCTTGAAAATAGAGCTAAAAGCGGGTAGTCTGGCTTCCGCGCGTGTTGTTACCATGTCCGAGTGACGAATCGCGCGCGGAAGCCAAACTACCCGCTTTTAAGCCGCGTTTACACGATGCCAGTTGAGGAGACAATTGTCGGAGCCAGTTGTGTTGCAGTTGCGTGAATGTCTGAGGCCAGTCTTATTGAATGAGAACTTGTTCACACGGCGAAACTATTGCCACGGCAGTTGGTGACGAAAAATTGTGGAGTCCTCATCATCTGTTGTGTCTCGTGATGAATTGAGAGTAATGTGTGATGATCTTTGTCAGGAATTTATCGCAGAGGGAGTGGTCAAGGAAATGGCTATTGAAAAAAGACAGTCACAAAGCTTCATCGCAATTAATAAAAGGGTTACGAGTGGAGGATCCAAGCTTGTTTAAGGATGAGTCCGGAGAGTTTTGACAAACTATTGCAGCTTGTTGAAAGTTCACTATCTAAACAAGACACAATAATGACGAAAGCACTGCCTCCTTAGTTAAAATTAAACTCACACACGTAAACGTCTCGACTGACAAAGGCAAATGGCCCAAAACGAGATATCTACTACGTTCACACGGTGGCAATTGTCAAGACAACTGCCGTGATAGAGTGGTGGGGGATGTCACTGCGCCCAGTCAATTGTCCTCTGTCTACCTCTGGAGACAGTAAGCTGTTCTCTGTAAATTGTCTCCTCAACTGGCATCATGTAAACGCGGCTTTAGTGCTATTTTCAGGGCTCTGTAAAAATTATTAATAATAAAGATACAGTTTCGAGAGGTAGGGCTTTTTTAAAAAATTTTTTTTTAAAAAAGGAAAAATTTAAAAAAAAAAAATTTTTTTTTAAAAGGGGAAAAAAACCCCCCTTTTTTTTTTAAAAAAATTTTAAAAAAAAAAAAAACCCCTTGGGGGGTTTTTTTTTAAAAAAAAAATTTTTTTTTTTTTTTTTTTAAAAAAAAAAATAAAAATTTTTTTAAAAAAAATTTTTAAATTTTAAAAATTTTTTTTTTAAAAAAAAAAAGGTTTTTTTTAAAAAATTTAAAAATTTTAATTTAAAAAAAAAACCCCCTTTTTTTTTTTTTTTCAACTTTCATCCGCCCATTTTGGGACTTTTCCTTAAACTTTCTACATAATATTCCGAAATAAATGACACCTTGATCGTAATTTTCGGAGAATATCCAAAAATTTCATCCAAAAAGGTACATGTTGACCAGATTAGATAAATCTGATCGAATTTACGAAAAAATACAAATAGAGGATTCGCTTTTGAAACTTTAATTTGTCTTTGGAGGGGGGGCTTCCAAAAAAAATTAACTTTTTTGCACTTTAAACCACTATGAAACAAAAGGTGATATCCTGGAAACAAAACTATGTTGACATTGTAGCTGGAAAGACATTACACGATATATTTTAACATACAAAGAATAGAAGAAAGAGTTGGCACGCGAAAGTAAAGTAAAAAAACTATAGAAGCATTAAAACAAAATAAAAGATTCAGATTAGATGTTCGAAAGCCCCCCCTTTGTTTTTCAAATGCACCCTTGACAACTTTTCTAATGGATTTTAAGGCATTTATGCTGTTTAATAATTTATTTCTGCAACGGCCTCATGAATTCTTGGATAAAGTTGTTATCAGGTTAAGATGACTTGTTTATAAATTTTATTTAACACTGGAGGTGTTAGATCCGGAAATCGTGGTGGCCATGTGTTCCCATTGATTTAAATACTCCTTTATTTGAAGAGCGTTATGGGTAGGGGCGCAATCTTGTACTGTTTCAGCTTTATATTATGACATAAGTTTGGCGGTCACGAGTTCTTAGACCATAAGACTTATTAGTTTATTTAAAAGAAAATAATTTCTAAAATAATTCCAATTTAGTGTATCCAAGAAGTACGTATAAAGATCGTGTAAGTGAGGTAAAATTAAGATTTTGTAAAAGTAGGTGTTTTGTCTCCGGCAATGGTGGTTTTTTGTTCAATGTATTTCTAAGATTCTCAAATATTACTTTTGTTTAAAACTTTCCAAATCCATTATTTATAAGTTCAACCACGAAAGTAACCCATATATTAAATTCTTACAAACTCTTTATACCAAAAAAAAAACATTTAGAAAAAAATTGCTGCCCAGATCTGGTTAATATTATCATTTTTGCTGTTAAATATTATGACCTTTTTTAACTGCTTTTCAGAGGGAGTTTTAATGACAAGTTATTTTACCTTTAAATTTACAATATAAATCAAAAGATATAGGTCAACCCTTATCTGTTTTGGATGTACGAGGTGGCAGGCATGTTTTTGCTGGAAACCCTTCGTATAGATGTATACAACAAGAATTGAGATATGCTCCCTCTCAGAAAGGTGCGGAACATTCGTTCAATATACAGAGTGTAAAAAATTTTTTTTTCTACTTTAATCTCTTGTAACTTTGTAAGTATTGGTCGTTATAAAAAATTCTAGAAAGAAAAAAGTTCCTTTACTAAATTATCTACAAGATAAAATTAGTTTAAAATCACAAAATGCATCCTTCAGATTTTTCTGAGGAGCTCTATATTCGGCCAAAAAGAACTTTTTTTATTTTTTTTAACACTTTGTATAGAGTAAAATTTCTCTGTAACGGCCACCATAAAATTAAAAATAATTGGCCAGCTAACAGTTGTTCAACCATTCGAGGCTACAAAGTTTTCCACGTAAAAATTGCTTGCTGCCTCAAGTGCTTTTTGTTTAATTAGCGGTCCAGAATTTCCTCTTTTGTTCTAAATTAACACCTTCTTCAAAGATTTGTTTTAGTTTAGCTTTATTCCTGATGATATTATTTATTTGGGATTTTCCAACCGCAAACCTTTCAGCCCAAAGCGTACTTTTACTTTCCGCGATAAAATCAGTTAGTTACAAATCTTTTCGTTTTAGGAACATGAGTAAACACTTTTTGATTCCGAACACGATAACTTTATTCTTATCGATTTAAGACACAACTAAAAATATAATCTGGAGATAATCCCCCTATAGTCACTAATGCTATTTGAACCTGGCCATAAATATTATTGTTGGGTATTTTCACCTTTAAAATTTGCAGAATACCATCATAAAATAATAAAATACAAATTAGTCCAAAGAAATTCCGGCCAATATAAAAAGGTTGTTTTACCTGAAATAGGTTATAAAAATTGAGATTTCTCTGGTCGTGGCTGTTTTATAAGGGTGTCCATTATCTAAGTATGAAGAAGACGATGTCCTTATAAGGTATTTACAAGCCAATCCATTTCAACTTGCTCTAAATGCTATAGAACGAACGAATTTCCCAGGATCTCGACCAACGGCCTATCGGTGGATTAAAAACTCACATCTTCAAAACTATGTTGCTGCAAAGAAATTAGTTCAAAGTAATGAACATAAACAGGGCAGAATAATTTTTGCCCTCAACAATATTCTAAGGGAAAATTGGGATAATGTGGTGTTCACTGATGAAAAAGTGTTCCAACTTCCAACAGACATATCAGAGTATACAGACCAAATAAAACTAGATACAATGAAGAATATATTAACAATTCTGATCGATCTGGAAGATTTTCGGTAAATGTGTGGGCGTGGTTAAGTAGACATGAACTGGGGGTGTGTTGGATTTTAAATGACGAATTAAAGGAATCACATATAAAAATATTTTGGAAAATGTGATGTTGCCTAGTGTTAGTTCCCCGAAAACAATTTCATACTTCAGCAAGATAATTGTCCAGTCCATAATGCCCAAATAATAAAAGAGTGGTTTGCAACAAACAATGTTGAAACTATGGTATGGCCTGCAAAATGTCCTGATGTCAATATAATTGAAAACGTGTGGGGCATGATGACTAAAAAAATATACGATATAAATTTTAGACCAAAAAATAGAGACACGTTGATAAATTTTATTGAACATACATGGGATGAGTTAAGTGATGATCCTCTGTTAATCGCAAACCTTTATTCTTCCATACCACGTAGGCTAAATTAAATTTTAGAAAGAAACGGTGCTATGACAAAATATTAGATATTACTGTTTTTTAATGGTTACAGATGTTGTTTATATATTTTTTTCTAAATTAATTAATCTGAAATTTGTTATAGATCATTCATTGTTAAATTTTGTGATTTTATAAATATATTTGCTGTTATTCTATAAAAATAAAATTAATTTATAAGAAATAATTTGAAATGGATTGACCCTATCATATGATTTTAAAAAATGATGTATATTTGTATATTCTTGTACAACTTTTTTTTGAAATACTGGATATTGCAGGCAGGTTTACACGATACAACTGTTGTACAACTTTTTATTGAACAGAACTGTACCATCAATGTCTGCCAAAATAGGCAGGTCAAATTTCGTACGAACGCCACTGGTGAAAGTTTAAATAAAGTGTGGTACACTAAAAATGCCTCTTGATACGTAGTATATGTATGCCAAATTTCATTAAAATCAAAAGTGGTATTACAGATATTAATAATAAATAATTTATTTTCAAAAATTTTACCACCCTGTATTACAAAAGTTAAGCCGTTTAGAACATACGTTTATATGAAGTTTTCCTAATAAAATGGACCCAAAAATCGCCCCCTTAATTAGGGTTCTTTTTTCTAAAATGGAATAATTTTAGTATAGACAAAATCATATATTATATTTTAGGAGGGAATAGATGGTTTTACTGCAATAACAGTAGAAAATATATATTGTTTTATCATATTAAATCTATTCATTGTTAAGAAAGTGGTATAGTAGAATTATATATAATTACATATTTCTTGCTTAAACTATCTCAAAATAAACATTCTTACATGTAACATGGCACCATTCATAAACACGAAAAAATGTATTTTTATACAGAGTGTCCTAAGGTATGAAATTAGTGTTTCCCAATAAGGCAACTTAACTGAAGACACTCTGTAGAAAAAAAAATTAATTCTAAATATTAAAATCACACATTACTTCGTTATATAAACATACTTAATTAAAATACTCTATTTTTATACAGGGTTTTAAGTAAGGTATCGTCACAGCCCTACTTCACTTAACAAGCCGTGAACAAGGAAATCTGGCAACTATGCGTTCAGATATAGATCGACACACGTTTGCCGTTGTTTTGTCATATGATTTACGTTTAATGACCTGTTGCT
>JAHBCN010015561.1:0-20832 GCA_019359885.1 Listronotus oregonensis
AACCATAGAACATATTTACAAGTTTTATATAGCCCGAGTCCTATTTATTTTTTTCAGTTAAGTACAATTTATATCTTTTTTATGGTAGCATAACAACAATAAAAAAATTATCCAGAAACTTTAACAGCACGCCAGAAAATAAATTATTTTGAGACAAGTTGAACGAAATATTCTTAACATTGCAAAAAAACAGCCAGCTACATTCATTACTTTCCCCAAAAGGCCAGGGAAAGTCTTCGTCGCGAATGTAACGGAGTGTGAAGGCAAGTTGCTAAGTTAGAAATTTTGTTTTAAAGTTGCCCGAAATGTAAACAACACAGGTTACATGGAGCAAGAAAATCAACAGTAACTTTTTTAAAACCCCAAATAAGGCCAAATTTGAAAGCAACTTTGCCGCTTTTCGCTCGCGAATAACTAAATTTGTGAAAGATGATTTTTTAAAATTATTTAGGCTTGTTGTTATATTTGTGGAGGGTTTAAAGAAGGTAAACAATCCGGTAGGATAACAAAAGACAGGATTAGTCAGGATTTTTTTCAGAATATAAAAGTTTAAAGAAGATACTGGCCTAGTGAGAAATATAAAATAGTTATTTTTTTTAATAAGTGCGCAAAGTGATATTTCCGCACGCCAATCAGTTAGAGGAACGACGGGAAGCGGAGTTGGATAAGCTTTAAGTGGGAAAGTCACTTTGCGGAAGTATTAAACAATATTTTTCTATTGCAATACTTTTTCTACGAGCGTTTTATTAAAGAATATGATTATTAGAAATTTTACGAATATTTCAGTAAAAATACAAAATTCAAGTAAATAATTAAATTTGTATTTTAACTAATTATAAAAAAAACTATTATTAATTATCACTAACAATATTAATGTTAAAGGTACACTTGGTTGCATGTTGAAGGTTCATTTCTTAGGAACGTCGATGATGGTTTGCTGCTCGATGTTAAGACGAAATCTTTTTTTTTAGCTGATTGAACGGGCGCAGCGTCTGGGAACCGGGAACATATCTGGCTTCTTGAGAGTTTTTGGCTTTTGAGTTTAATTTTTTTACCTAACCCTTTTTAGTCTGTTGATTCTTCAATGTATCCGTCGGCTACCGTTGTCGATTTCCAACCGCCTAACCGTTTATATCTATAAGCCCCTTTTCCGGAATTTGCAAGTAATTCAGAAGATCGCCGGAAGCTGTGGCCGGTAAAAATAGCTCTGGATTCGGCAATTTTTAAAATGCTGTTATCTCAGAAGGCATTACCCCAAATGTAATGATCCCAACGATTTTTTTGTGAATTTTTTTGGGAAATATACGAAAAACCGTTGATGTGTTGTCGGTGGCCGTAATGCTGTATACTTCTGATGTAAGAACAAATACTTTCCGTCGTTGATCCCTTCAAAACAGGACGAAAGTACGTGAGGTCTAGTTTTTTGCGTCTGGAATCTTCACATATCAGGTTGCCTTTGTCCTCGATGTCGGATGTTTTCATTTTTGGAGTTCTTCTCGTTGCAGGCGCCAGCAAGTCCGAAAATGGTCGCAATTTTTATCAAAAGATATATTTTACGGGGTGTTTCAATAATAAATGTAGATATTTCTTCTTTTAAAAAAATCCTTGACTTTTTTGGCCAAAGCCTACATTTTGTTTCTTAATAAATGCTGCTAACTTATAAAACTTACCTATATTTACATTTTTCTTGATCTTTATACCACTTTTCAGCATGGGGTATTTCGACCATAAAGTATTTGGACAAAATCCTTGCTTCATTTGAAAAAATAGGCTAAAAGTACCTCCTCTTTTAAAAAGTTCTAACTCCTTTTTCTTCACACCATGTTTCAAATGAATTATACTGTTTCTCGAAAAATTTTTTTTGTTTTTTTCCGGCGGGGGGTCAAGTTGGCCAAACTTGGGGCTCTTAAAACATTGTCTGGCAATTCTTCCTCCATTCTTAGAAACTCATTTTAAATTTTTTTCCCAATTTTTCTGATGCTCTCGTGACATTAGAAAATGTCTGTACTTGGTTGCTGCAGCAACAAGAAAATTTTTTGATTTTTTTTTTTTTGCATGGTGTCCATGAAATACATGGTGCATGGAAAAAAAATTTAAAAAGATAATAAAGAAAAGGATATGGGGGATTTACTAAGCGCCAAATGTATCTAAAATTCAATAAAGCACAATAAAAAAAAAATGTAAAACCTTTTTTTTTTAAATTATTTCATCCAGAAGGTTTTTAAACATTAAAAAAAAAACCATAAATACGGCAAATATGCTAAACAAAAAAAAGGGGCGCAAAAGAGTTTCCGTGCGCCAAGAAACTTTTTGCAAAGTAAGTACTTTGCGCACGCAATGAAAAAAATATATTTTTAAAAAAAGACCGGCGCATTGGGGAAAATTTTACTTTTCCACTTCTAACTTTAACACAACTTAAGACCTGCCTCCTAAAAAATTGGAAAAATTTTTTAACGTGAATGATAGATGTTTCATTTGTTTTTTTTTTTTTTTGGACTTTACATTGCTGATATCAAAATTAGATTATTCTTTTTTGTGTTTTGTTTGTACTTTTATTTAGGTATTTGTCCTAGTAATTTTAAATGTTTTTTAATTTTATTTTAGGTATTTTTTATGATATGACGTATTTTACATTTTTTATGTGGCTTTTATTTAATTCTGTTTTTTTTTTTTTATTTTCTTGGCCGGATTTAAACTTTTAAAAAGCTTTAAAGTGGCTGTAAAGGGACCCAAAAAAGATCATTTATACCAAACTTTGAACCAGAACCTGCCCCTTGGAGTGAAAAACCACAGCATGAGGGCAAACTAGGGAATGGAATCGAAACAAACACGAGAAATACTGGGAGCCTCAAAAAACATAAAAAATACTTCTAAAGGAGCCCACCCAAAAAACAAGGAAAAATTTTTCACAAAGTAGGAAAAACGCAAACCGTAAGGTGTTTAAAGGATTTTTAAACATACGAGGACCCCCAACGATATTCTGATACCATGGGACCCAAGTTCAGAAGGCCCGAAGGGGGAAACCCACCACAACTAAATGTTAGGGTGGAAAACCCTCACCTATTTGCCTCAGTAGGTCCTTTTAAAAACCCTTTGAAAGGGGATTACGGGCGCCCTCGCCCCCATTGATTTAAAAATTTACTTTTATGGGAACCTCCCAATTTCCCAGTAATTCATTTCCCGTCCGGCATGGGTTCTTCCCAAATGGAGGGTGACAATCCAAAAGAATGTTTTGAGATTCATTTTCTTGTTCAAAGCCTCTAATAATCCTTTGTTCTTGACCCATTTTAAAAGGTGTCCTCGTAGCCCCGTGGCCATTGGAAAAAAACCCGTTGTTTGGGGTTCCTTCCGGAATCAAAGGGTTTTTTTTTCGCTAGACCTTGCCCGGAACCCCCGCATTTTTTTTGTAAAGTTGCAGTTCGTAGTACCCTCCCATTTTCCTTTAAACAGTCGATGGAAGTATTCTTTAATGATGTCTTTAATCGCTGCTGTTGTCAGTCCAGTGGTGGGGACGGGACCAACGTTTCCGTCCCCAGCCGCCCTGGCCAGCGAGTAAAAGGGTATGGTTACCTTTAGATATGTCATGTCCCGATCAGGCTAGGTTGACCACTTATTTAGAAAATGTTTGTCAGGGCTTGATGACATTCTAGTACAAGTCCCGAAGTAATGCGTGGTCTTTTCAGGGCTAGTAATGCTTGCCTACTGTATGTATAAATAGAGATCGTATGGTTGGCGATGTTGCGGCTTTTAATTTCGTAAGCCGCTATGGTTATAACAACCTACCATATCCTGTGCGAATGTGAAGGGTTGAATTACAAAAGACAGGCATTATTTGGGCAACCGAAAATGAGCCCTCAGGAATATATCAACCAACCAGTCTCGGGTTATACAGACTTGTATAAGAAACAAGACTAATAAGAGGATTGGTATAAAAGATAAGGGGAGATTAGGCACAAAAAGCCCAAGAGGCTGCGCTGCCTCCGGTAGTGAATCAAGACGGCTCCCAGGGAAGAAGAAGAAGAATGTATTGGTGTCTTTGACCAGTTTTGAACGTCATGTTTCCCTATAAGTAAATTTGTGTTCATCTGCAAATCTTGTCATTGCATAATCGTGGTAAACAATAATTATTGAATTAAGATCATTAATTTAAATTAAAAATAAAATTGGGCCTATAATCCTGCCTTGCGGTATGCCCACAAAGTTAGCTGCCTAATTTGATTTTAAGTATTCATCATTGTAGAAGGAACAAGATAGAGAGAGAGAGAGAGAGAGAGAGAGAGAGAGAGAGAGATAATGGTAGATTAGGCACAAACAGCCCAAAAGGCTGCGCTGCCTCCGGTAATGAATCAAGATGGCTCCCAGGAAGAAGAAGATTATGATTTTAAAATTGGATCGTGCCCAAAGCAGTGCATAAAAAACTGGTGATGAAGCACCGATTTCCAGAAGTGTGTACAACTGGTTGAACGAATTTAAGTTTTAACGAGTGTCTTTAAGTTACGAATTGCGTGAGGGGCGGCCAATTTTTGCTATCACTAAACAAAACATAGCTACTGTTCGAAAAATTATAGAAAAAGACAATCGTGTAACATATCAAACTATTCGGGGTACTTTGTAGATTGAAATGACTGCAGTCGAGTTTTGAGTACATAATTTTTTAAAAATTATCACCAATCGCGAAGCGACGAGGGATAATTTTCTTTAAAAATTCATGTACGAGAAAATATTTCCGCAATTAATTCAAGAACGTGAAGGATTCGGTAAGAAAATTTTATACCAGAATTATATTTAAATAAAAAACATATATATAGGAATAATTATATATGTTTTGCTGTATATCACCTTTGTTTGTAGTAAATATTGTCATTTTCCCGAAACATAGTAAGAAAATTATATGAAATTAATTATTTTTATATAATAATGTATCTAATTTTATAAATTTTATTCTACTAGGGCACGGGAAAAATCAAAAAAAAATCTTCCGCAATACAGAACATTACCTTTTATTTTTAATCAATATTGACATTTTCCTAAAACCCAGTAAGAAAATTGTATAAAAACAATCAATGTTATATAAAAATGTATCTTATATTGTAAATTTTATTCTACTAGGGCACGGGAAAAATCAAAAAAATCTATAAAAATACGAACGTATCCACTTCCATTTTTGGTAAATATTAACATTTCCCTAAAACTTAGTAAGAAAATTGTATAAAATCAATGAATTTTATATAATAATGTATCTAATATTATATTTTTTATTTTACGAGGGCACGGGGAAAAACAGAAAAAAGTCTACGCAAACGTACTCACTTTTATTTTTTAGTCAATATTGACAATTTCCCCAAATCTAATAACAAATTGTATGAAATCAATTAATTTTATATATTAATTTATCTGATATATTTTTAAAATTTTACTAGGGCACTGGAAAAGTTAAAAACGATACGATGGGCCTTCCCCATAAATACCTAAAATAAATATTGCATGAAACAATATTATTATTGTCTATGATAGCTGTCAAGCTGAAGTACAAGTACCAAGTTTTTGAATTTTTAAAAAGTACTTCGAGTACAAGTACCAAGTATTCATTAAAATGTACTTGCATTTTCAAGTTTTTTTATTTTTTTATCTTGGGACAGTGCTCGAAGGCTGATGCCTAGTACTAACGTACCGTGGGTGTCTTCAGTGTGGTGAGAGGGCGTTTTGTTCACACGGGACTTAAATTTTTGGAGATTGGGAGGAGAAGGAAAACTTCTGCAGCAGGTTCCATAGTCTTGATACTCTAGGGATAAAGGAACGGAGAAAGCGGAAGTTCGGGGCCTCTCTAACTGAACTGTAAAAGGATGCATAAAAGTTGAACTACGTGTTGCTCTGTTGGGAGCTGCCAGAGAAAGGAATTATACTGGCCAATTCCTTGAGCAAAAGTCGTGAAAATACCTATAGAAGAGCGACAGATCCCCTACAGCTCGACGGTGGGCAGAAGAGGAAGCCTTTCTGTGAGCGTTGGATCATTAATAAGACGACGGCTCTTCTTTGAATGAAGTCCAGAATGCTAAGTGTTATAGGGGACGCCATTCCCCAGACATGAGAACAATATTCTAGAGAGGGTCTGATTTGGGATACATACAGAGTGTACAAATTGGAAGAAGAGAAATATTTTCTGGCTCGGAAGAGAAATCCAAAAGTAAATTAAAAAAGTACTTTTTGAAGTAAATCCAAATTACTTGAAGTAAACCAAAGTACTTAAAGTAAAACAAAGTACTTAAAGTAAAACAAAGTACTTAAAGTACACCAAATTACTTGAAGTAAACCAAACTACTTGAAGTACATAAAAGTACTTGAAGTAATTAAAAGTACTTTAAGTAAAACAAATAATACTTAAGTATTATTTTAGAAGTTAGAGGGTTTATTCCTCAAAACGTGGTTTTCCAACAACTCCTAAAAGCTTCAAGGATTGAGTCGGTAAAAACTATATTTAGGAAAACAAGTAGGGTTGCTAAGTGTCCCGTTTTAAGTCGAGATCTTATGCATCCGATGTCCGAAATAAAATTTCGTATGTAAATTTATGGCAACAGGTCTACCATGTCGTACTCGGGTAAGCGCTTGGGCCTTAAACTATTTTAGGAAATATTGGTCTTTCCCAAAATGGGTTTTTCCCTGTGGTTGACAAAGGGTTGGCGTTGGTACCCGTTGGCATCCGATACATCTGCCAAAAGCGAGTGTTTTCATATGGGTGCCTACAGCAGGTTGGCACCCAAAATTTATTCTTGGGATACCTTCTACTATTAGGTATCTTTCTTTTTTGTTTTCACCAGAACAGAGCACTTAAAATTTTTACGTTGACACAAGACCGATTTAAAGAACAAAAAGCCTAATTCTTAGTAATAGTTACACTTGTCTTGCTGTTGGATCCAATTCAAATGAGCGCTGTAATGCAATACAATAGAAACAGCAGCAGTTGCGCGTATTTCTTGTTTTAACTTGTTTGTACGATTATCTAAGGCGTGTAAATTCGAGTACTTGGTTGATTTTTTACTTTTATTTACTTGAAGTATTGTTTTTACTTCAATACTTTTTATTTACTTGAAGTACTTTTTTTACTTCAAGTACTTTTTTACTGAAGTACTTTTTTTACTTCAAGTACATCGTTCCTACTTCAAGTACTTACATAAATACTTCAAGTAATTTACTTGGTTAAATCAAGATAAAAATCCAGTATCTTCATAAAAACTAATCAAGTAAAAAATACAAGTACCTCTAATAAAAAGTACTTGAAGTAAAATACTTGAAGTACAAAAAGTACTTCAAGTAAAATTTTACTTGAAGTACTTCAAGTTTTGACAGCTCTGCTGGTTACCATAGTAACAATGTCGAAATAAAGCATCTGATTGGTTTAAAAAGACTGATATAAAATTTTCTTTGGAAATTGTTTTATTTCTGCACATTAAATTAAGCATTAAATAAAATATGTTTATACTTCTATGGTTAATAAGTGTAACTTAATTTTTAAGGAAGATTCTAAAGTCATATAATAAAATTATAGATTACAAACGAAATATCTCAATTTCTGTCCAAAAAACCACCAAAACGTCTGCCAATCGGAGTATAAAGGCAAGTTGTAAAGTTAGAAATGTTAAGGCAAAGCAAACAAACATGGGGGTTTATGGAGCAGGAAAATAAACAGGCATTTCTGTATGAAACTCAAATAAAACCAGCAAATTTGAAAGCCGAACTTGCCCGTTTTTGGTTTTGCAATTCTACATTTATATACAATATTTAAACTGGACCCTGCGTTTCTATATGAAAGGCGAGGATGTGTAAAGTAAAAGTTTCTATGAGGACTTGTAGAAACTCGGACAAAAAACTTAAATTTACACTTTTTATTAAGTAAAAGAATGTATATAAAGCAACAAAATTTTAAATTAAAAAATCCAGAATTTAAGTGTCTAAGAAAATATATTGTCGCAAAACAAGAATTATATATTAATTATTACTGTGCGAATATTTGAATTTTCAAATTATTCGAGGCCAATCGAATACGAATTATTCGATTCAAATTTTAAATCAAATATTCGCATAATTTAAATTGTTTGAACTATTCGAATAATTCGAACTATTTAAATGATTCGAATCTTTTGGATAATTGAAAGTAGCAAAATGAACACTTTTTTTTAATTATTTAGAAGTGGGAATTGATTTTGGCGGCAATTTTAAAAGGTTTGTAATAATTTTAAATTTAGTGTATTCTTTCTTCTTTTAATACTAAAAAATCGTCTGGGTTGAATAGCATACCATCAATCGTCTTAAAAAAATGTGCTCCCAAACTTGCACCCATCCTAACTCGCCTCTTTTGAATTTCTTACAAAACGGACATTTTTCCGGAGAGTTGAAAAGCTGCACGTGTACAACCTGTCCCCAAAAAAGGATGCAAAATTCTCCCTTCTTACTATAGACCTATATCTCTTCTTTCTGTTGTTTGCAAAGTAATGGAAAAATTCATCAATTCCCAAATCTTAAAGTATCTGAAAAAACACGAGATCTTAAATGATAGACAGTATGAATTTCGTTACAGAAGATTCACAGTTGATCTTCTTTCCTTTGTCTCACATAACTGGAACAAGTCCCTTCAGTTTCTTGGTAAATCCCAGATCGTTGCTCTAAACATATCCAAAGCTTTCGATCATGTCTGGCATGGTGGGCTACTTACTTTTGAGAATAACGTCAACTGGCACAAACACATTACATCCATAGCCCCGGCAACTTCAAAAAAGCTACTCGGAAAGTTGAGTGAAATAAGCGCGTCTGTGAACTCTAGGCATGATCATTCAATGAAACAAAGATAAAACAAATGAAAGCAAAAAAATTCAACGCAGAAAAATCACTGAAAATTAGTAAACATTTTTATTTTGTTCAAAATTTATCAGCGTATACTTTCATAACAGCAAATATGTGTACAAGTTTTTATTTAAATTCAATAAATAATTTTGGGTGTTCGTTCCATTTTCTAAGTCACTTTTACGGCCGAGTAATGATCGCGTTGTTAAATTTAGCAATTATTAAAAGTTAACAACGGTTTAGAATGTTTAACAAAATGTCAGATTTTGACAGGTTGCCTACTAAAATCATTGAATAACACTGACAATGACGTTTTGTTAAACATTTTAAACCGTTGTTAACTTTTAACAATTGCTAAGTCCATTGCTAAATTTAACAATTGGTAGAAAATCAGAGAAATAATAGCCACAATCAAATAAACGTTGCAATATACAGGGTGTTATTTAATAACATGATTTTTCAGGAATATTTGAGAAAGCTAGTCACCTGTCGGGTGCAGTTCGAACGGTAAGAACCCCAGATATCGAAGATGCAGTCCTTAATATGGTAGAAAAACAGCCGGAAAAGATCACCAGGAAAGTAGCGTTTACGTTAAATATTTCTCATTTTCTGGTATGGAAAGTTTTAGTGGACAATTTGTTATATCCCGATCATATTCAAAGAGTTCAGGAACTGCTACCTCGTGACTTTCCCTTACATATAAACTTCTGCCTTATTTAAAACCTTTTGTTTGAAAATCTTATCCTGTTTACCGACAAAGCAAGTTTCTCACGTAACGCTATACGTAATTTTCATAACAATCATATGTGGTCAAATGAAAATCCACATGCAATACATTTCAAGAACAGTTTTCTGTTAACGTTTGGGCAGGAATCCTGGGAGATAATTTAATAGGTCCATTTTTCCTCCCGGAAAGATTAAATGGCGAGATATATCGAAGAGGATTTGCCTATTTTACTAGAAAATGTGCCCTTTAGACTACGGAATGAGATGTGGTTTATGCATGACGGTGCCCCGGCACATGTTAGCGCGAAAGTTTTTGAATCAAAATTTTAATAATCGTTGGATAGGTAGGGAAGGGCATCAACCATGGCCTCCTAGGTCGCCAGACCTTAATAGTTTGGATTATTTCCTTTAGGGACATCGAAAAACCTTAGTTTACCAAACACCTATTTAAAATGAAGAAGAACTAAGGAATCGAACAATAGGCACTTGTAGACCGATTGAAAATACTTCAGGAATTTTCCAAATGGTACGCGATTCAATGAATAGCAGATTGGATGCGTGCCCACCAAGCAAGTTTAAAGGTGCATGGAAGCCCAATACTGTAGAACAAAATTGCCCAGGCGTGCAGGGCAGTGGGAATCGGGGGATTGGCCCCGCGGAGTTTGCGCAATGAATAGTAGGTCGGAGCCGGACTTCCATAATTCTTTGTTACTATCTATAAAGTCGACATCATCAAATGTCAAATCCAAGTATTCACTGTTTTTTTTTATTTTTTGCACAAAATTTTTGATTATTAAACGATACTACCATAAAATATTTAAAATTATTGTGTAATATAGGATTTTCTATCACCTGATATAATATGGAAAAAATAGATGGCGCCACTTTACAGCCTTCTATTTAAATGGTTGATATTTTTGGGAGTTTTGTATTTTTACCAAAAATCTTTGTAAATAAATAAAAACACGATTTTTAAAAAATAAATTTCAAACATTGTATGATAGTTTCATGTACTTATCACCAATTTTGTGATAAAAAAGGGCAAGATAGTGTAAATGAGTTTAATCTAATCCTAAGATTGTGGTAGTACATTAAAATTTGCCTGGTCTGCCCAGTATTTAATAATTTTGATCCTTTAAAACAATAGTTCCCAAACTGTCAACAAATCAATTCTTCTCGACGACACGCACCAGCTAGTCCGAAAATTGTAGCTACCTTCATCGCTAGATAGACATCATTTAGACATCATTAATAAATTTTGCTATTTCATCTCTCGAGAAAATTTTGGCTTTTCCCACATTTTGCTTCTTCAAAAATGATGTATATTTGAAATATTTTCTTAAATTCATGTTCTTTTCGAACTTAAGGTATTGGGTTTACATGTTTTAACAAGTTCCGCGAAATATGCCATAAAAACTTCTTCTTTCATACTTTTGATTTTTTTCTTGCCACACCAGCTTGTAAATGCTGTATATTCTTTCTCGTACCTGTGCCTCGACTTGGACGGCAATAAATCTAAATTTGCTGTTTCGGCTGCTTTGAGAATGGATTCAGATAATTCCTCGGCAGAAGACCCCATGGGAAATGTTTTTTATTCAAAATCGACGATACTGATCAGAATGTACTAAAGACACTTTTAATTATCGATGACTTTTGGAATATGGACACCGGCACCGGTCAAAACTAAAAATCTGACAAGCAAGTTTAATATATACCAGGATGTTTGAAACAATGCTTTTAAAACAATATTAATTTTTAGTAAATATTTAGTTGATTTTACACCTAATTTGTACAAATAAAAAAATACTATGCCAATAATAGGATTATATTAAGTCAAACTTCAGAATTAAAAACATTTTAAGTACCTGTTTAAGTGGGTAATTCGCAAGGGTTTACTTTTCCGCACTAGTGCGGAAAAGTGAGACTTTCCAAACTAAATTGCGTGCGGAAAGTGGTGCTTTCCACAAGCTAGTAGAAAAAAGAATATGTAACAGCTCTTCAGGGTAGCAAATATGTTTTATTAATACATTCCTAAGTATACCTACACTCTTTGGTAAAGCCTTTTGTGTATAATTTTATTATATTAAATTCGACATGAAATTCGAAATAAACAAACAATTTCACAGCTAAAGACCGAGCTGGCAATTACAAAGCACAAAAGCTTTTGTGAAAATCGTTTTCCTGGTATTTCTCCCAGTTGCTGTTTTATTGAAGTTATTTTCAGTGTGGCTGCTGTTCTATTTTATGATATGATATTAGTTCTTTTGTGGTCTAAGAACATTGTCGAATGAACTAGGATTGTACGCGTAGGTTTATCTTGTGGAAATAGCATACTACAAAAAAATAGGCATATCGTGCAGAAAAAACTCCCTATTTTTAAAAGATGTAGCACCAAAACAAATTTATGAAAGTGTACACGGTGGGGCAAATTGGACACTTTTAAAGGAAAACCCCCCTTTTTTAAGGAGATAGGCGAAAACTAATGTCGGTGTCCTGAGCTCAATTTTTGCCAATAACATAATGGTAAAAACAGCTCATTGATATCTGTTACCATTTCTAAGTTACAGGGTGTTTTTCAAAAATGTACATGTTTAAAAAAATTGCTGTAATAATTTTGCTTAGTACAGTGGATGGGAAGGAAAAACTCGTTTGACCTCCGGATTTTTTTGTACAGTTTCAATTTTTATTAAAATATAGAATTAAGTAGCTTTTACCCTCTACATCAAAGTTTATAAATGCTTAAGGTGTGCTTTTTATTTTTAGAGGGTAAAAACCACCACTTATTCTAAAAAACTAAAAAAAACATAGAAATAGACCTTACGTAAATTAAAATCATAGCTAAATATGTAGAATAAATCTATTTTTATGTTGTGAGTTATATCTAACATTATATTTGTAACATTTCAACCTTTAAAAATCACCCTTAATAAAGCAAAAAAAAATGTTTTTCTCATTTTAAAATTATGTCATTACGCTTCTATTATAATTTTTTTAAGAGTTTCGGGTATAATAAATATTTAACTACCGTAACTCAACCCTTAAATAACCACCCCTTATAAGATTTACAAAAAAAAATATTTTTAACAAATTAAAACGATTTGATAATATATAATTAAGCTAAAAATATGGCAAAACCTTGCAATTTTCTTGTCCTGCATCAATTTGCATAAAAATTTGGAATTGGGAGCTTCTAACCTTTTATTTCATGGTGATGTGCTCTCTTTGTTTTTTAAGGGTAAAAACTATCCAAATTGGCAAAACTTATAGAATAACATTTTAAACCTTAAGATGGGTCAAAGTTGGTTTGGATTAGTTGATTAATGCTTTGAAATACAATTTTAAAATATTTAAATACTTTAAAATCAACCCTTGTTAGAGTTTAAAGTAATAAAATATTACCCTAAAAAATAATTAGTTTATTATAGTGATTTAATTTTAGAATGCTGTTGCTTAAAATATGTACTAATTTCATTATTTTGCAACTTTTCAATCCTTAAAAACCACCCTTTACAAAATTACAATTCTTATAAACCAATATAATAGATATAAATAGGAGAAACAAATAGAATTACATACAAAAATTATACCGTTAAAAGTAAAAGTTTGTATAGAATATTATGCTCGGAAGTGGGCTATTCGAATTTTCGAAAAAAATATCGGTTTTTTAAACATAGCTCCTTTACTTTTAATGATATAAAGTTTTTTTAAAAATAATTTTGTAGGGTTTTTTAATAGCTACAATGCTATGTGAATTTCTTTTAATCCCTTAGTTTTAGAATGGAATGAGTTTAAAGGGCTAGAATAAGGTGGTGCTCGCTCGTTAATAGAAGCTTTAAACGGCCATATCTGGCCAAATATTTATTGTACAGAAAAATCTATAAAAAGAAAAGTCTTTGTATTTAAAAAAGCTACAATTCGGTACTCCAGCATTTTTCGTATCTCCAGTATTGTTGGAGTTATTTTGAAGAAAATGGCTATTTTTACGAAATTGCGGAAAATCGTTTTTTACTTGAAGCTCTAATTTTTTTAAAATTAAACATTTTAATTTGGTTAAACTTCTAGAATGTATTAATATAAATATATATTAATTAAGAGGGGAATTAGGGGGTTGTTTTTAATATTTTTTCGTAGAAAAAAGTAGGAACCGACCTTATTTTTATCATAACTCGCTCAATTTTGATGCTAGAAACTCTTTTGTTTTTATTTAAAAGGAGAGGTCTAATTATATACTTTAAAAAAGATCTTATATATTTTCTTTGAAAAGTGCAAACTTTTCCCGCTATTTGACTTCAAATCTTTCAAATTCAGCATTTGACGAACAAAAGCTAACCATTAACAAGCCGTAGCTCGGTCCGTATTGGTTGTAGAGAAATTATAAAAAAACATTTTTTTAGTTTTTTATAACCTACAATTTTGCTCTTTACAATTTTTTGATAAAATGCATATATTTAGAGTTATTCGTAAAAAATCCATTAAAAAAGTCGATTTTGAAAACTGGTATCTTTTAGACACTGCCGAAGCAACTGATGGTCTTTGGGGTTCTCTGGGACCGTTTGTGGAAGGGGCTCCTGAGATTTTTGGTTAAGGAGGCTTTGTAATGTGTCTGCGTTTTGTATTTCTCCAAAAATTTCGGTAAAGTCCACAGTACTTTCTTGCTTGATCTGCTTTTGAGGTTCAAATAACCTTAGAACATCGCTGGGTGGAATTATCTGTTCTGGAGAAGACCCACTGGAGTGGTTGGATGTTGCTGGAGAAACCGGGGATGAAATGTTAAAGTTCTGAATGTAGTTTTCTTCTTTAATACCAAACGGAGAGAAACTGGGCAAAGGAGAAGTAGAATTACTCAGAACTTCTTGTTTAATGTAGACGTTTTGAAGATACTCTTCGCAAGGAGACTTGGAATATATTGATCCTGGGCTCGGTGTATATAAGGAATATTCAGGGGAGCTAGGGTAAAGCGTTTGATCTCTGTAGCTGGAAAATTGATCGTTTGGTGACAAGAGCCCTTGGGAGCTGGGAGAATATGGAGATAGTGATCCAGAGTTTGAACGTTGTCCAAGAGAGGTTGCTTGAGGCACTAGTGATGAGCGAGACCGGTCTTGGTCTTGCGGTCTTGGTCTTGGTCTTGCAGCAACCAGACCAAGACCAAGACCGAGACTCTTTGCTTGCAAGACCAAGACCAAGACGGGTAGCAAGACCAAGACCAAGACAAGCCGAGGTGTGCAAGACTACGCAAGACCAAGACCGACCTGCAAGACTCTTGCACTTATGCAACTTTTTTTGATATTGTAACATTTTATTGTTGTATTTAATATACAGAGGCATTTCATACAGACATAACAAAAACTGTGTCAAGAACTGTCAAAAGAGGCGATTATTTAATAAGTAAGAGTTTCTTAAATAAAATAATAATTAAATCGATCACTTTGTTCTTTTAGTTCTATAGTTCTTTTACAACGATAACGAATAAATTTAATAACATGTTTCAAAAATAATGAGATGGTGACTCAATGGTCCGACAAAGCTTGACATCTCCGAAATCGTTTACGACAGAGAAAAACTAGGGGTACAAAAGTTATGGAAGCTGAATATTACTTTTATAATTTTAATGTTTTTTTTAATTAGCTATTAAGTAATGCCACTTACAGGGTGGATCAAAAATCTTCAAAATCCAAAAATACATTTTTTTTCACACTGTAAGAGGTGGCACCATTAGATTGCTTCTTAAAATTAAGATAATGTGAAAGTAATGGATTAATATAAAATATTTGCCATGTGATAAAGGAATAGTTTTTATATAAATGGATTGTAAAAATCACTTCCGGTTTAGACGGAAAAGTCAAAACCGAAAATAATATTTAAAAACCATTTACGTCGACATTGTTCCTATATAACAACAATTTCCAGCATAATATACAGGGTGGCGATTTTTTCTAAATTGATTTTTCGCCATAAATTTTTTATTTTAGGGTGAAAAGCTAAAAATAAGGGAGTTTTCTTGAGTGGCAGATAGAAAAATTCTGGAATAGAAAATAATTTTACATTTTATGCCCTTTTTGTCTATAATTTTTGTATGTTTGGTTTTTTACCATAAGGGACGATTTAGGAGATATCGAGCTTTGTCACACTATTGGGCCCCCTTGTATCTGCAGATTGTTTATAAAGTATTTCTACAAACCAATTTAAAGGTAAAAAGTTCATATAAACTAAAAAGTTTTTAAACAACTTTTTTTTGAATCAGAAACCAATGATTACATATCAGAATTATTTTCACATATATTTCACATCTGGTTGAAATTAGTCTTTTTTTTCCGGCTCACACAGTAAACAGTTTTGTATTTGCTTTAATTTTATCTGCTTCTTCAAAGAAAATTTATATAATTCTTATCCCTAAAATGTTTCTTTATGCCACCAAATGTATAAAAAGAAGGTTGTGTCTTAATTTAACCAAAAATAGAGCGATATAAAGGGGTGGATTTACGCAAAGGCTGAGTAGGCTGAAACCTAGGGCGGCAAATATTATGGGCGGCAAATTTACGATTAATTTTTAAAAAATGTAATGGTAAATTAATATACTTTTTTAATATTTAGGGAATAGGTAAAAATATCCTGAAATTTGTTTGTTTTAAAAAATTTTTAATTAATTTTCTGTATGTTTTACTTTTGTTAAATTTGTTTAATATTTTTTTAAAAGAATTACTAGTGTAGTTTACATCCAAAAAATATTGACATATTAGGGCGGCAAAAATTTATTAGCCTATGGGCGGAAAAAAATTAAATCCGGCCCTGGCGCTATAAATAAATAAACGCCTTCATTAAAAATATGCTTTTTAATCAAATAATTTAAATGTACGTTTAAGATTAAAACTGGTATATTTTTAAATTTTAAAGCAAAAAATATAGTCCCCATCTTGATTTAATAAAAAGATATATTTTATTCAAGATTGCTTAGTTTACATTATTACTACCAAAAAAAAAGCAAGACCAGCAAGACTCTTGCAGCAAGACCAAGACCAAGACCAAGACCTTCTTTTGGCTTGCAAGACCAAGACCAAGACCAGGCTTGCAAGACCAAGACCAAGACCAAGACTAGCCCGGTCTTGGTCTTGGTCTTGTTTTGCTCATCACTATGAGGCACCTCTAAATGAATTGGTGATTGGGGCGGTAAATACTTCTTATTATCACCCAACTTTTACTTTCAATCACGAATAACTCAAAAAATGTTAGTTATACAAAAAAAAATTATGAAACATATTTACTTAAAATTACTTTCTTTATCGACTTCTTTACCTAAAATGTAATAAAAAATTTCCACCCCCCAGATGGGGTGAAAACCACCCCCAGGATAAAAGCACACCTCGGCATGATATAAACTTTGATCCTTGGGCTATTCCCTACCTTTTGTGAAAACTTGAGGTAAATCATGCAGGACAAAAAAATTCCGAGCCAAATTGCCTCATTTCCTGTACTATTAGTTTATGTAAAAACATTTCTAAAGCCACACACACAAGGAAACACACATTACATGTTGTTTTTAACCAAAATATGTTCTTTTTCAGGTCCAGAAAAACAACATTTAAATTAAACATTTGGTATCCAAAAACGAGCATAAATTTTACTGGCATATATCTTAATTTTTTTTTGCTAGATCTACATAATTTTTTTCTATGTTATACTTGAGATAACCCTGAAGGATTTTTAAATGGGATATTTTATTATTTATATTCAGAATGTCTTACAAAAATGAATTCAAAATTTTGAAACCTTTTTATATTTTGCAAGCAGAGAAATTATTAAAAGGTACTTGTAAAACTTCCAGTCAATCACCAGTTTTCTTCCGGATTTTTCCAAACAGCACCGATTTGAATAAAAATTTGGATTTAGATTGTACTTACAAAGTTGTCATCGTGCCGAGGGGTGCTTTTTCCCTGGGGGTAAATTCCACCCTTCTCGGGGTGGAATTTTTTTAATCAAAAATAAGTGGGTAGATTGACCAATTCTAAGCAACTTTTGTTTTATAAAGTTTTTTCAAAAGGCATTACTTTTCGAGTTATTCGCAATTAAAGATGTCAATTTTTCAACCAAAAAACCACGTTTTCAGACGGTTTTTCGCAAATATCTCGAAAAGTAAGCATTTTATCGAAAATATCATTCTTACCAAAAATGTAGCTTATAAAAAGCAACAAGAATGGTGGGCCCGATGTCCATAGACTTAATACAAACGGAGTTATAGCCTGTTGAAGGTTGGTTATTATTCGTCAAATGCCAACATTAAAAGTTTCAACGTAATATAACCAAAAAACGATACACTTTTCGGGATATGCTCATAAGACCTTTTTTAAAGTACTTGAAAAAATCTTTATTTTTATTTTTATAAAAGTCTCTAGCTCTAAAATTAAGAGAGTTATGGCCAAAATAAAGTTGATCTCCATTTTTTTTGGATAAAAAAAATGTGAAAATCACCCTAATTACCACCTTAATTAAAAATAATCTTAGTCACTTTACAATTCACTGTATTTATATATTTGTAATATGCTCAGAAGGTTTGACCGGTGTGTGCATATTTATTGCTTTTAGAGCTTAAAGTGAAAGAGACATTTTTGTTTTTTTGAAAAAAATAGCCTTTTCTTTAAAATAACTTAAAAACCCTTAATGATAAGTAAAATTTTGTAGAATACAAAATTGTAGGTTTTTCGTTACCAAATATTTTCGTTTTTTTTTTGTTTCGTATTTCGTATTTGTGATTGGATTCCTTTACGAAGATCCGGATCAGTAAATCGATTCATTTTTAAAGGATCCGTCTCAGCTCTGGTTGACAGTAAACAGGACTGTTAGCTCACTCATTTAAACCCTGTAATAATAAAATATTTTAACGGATTTTATTTACATTTATCCGTATTTAATTCTCTGCAAAATTCCAAATAAGCAAACAATAGCAATACTAACGCTAAAAGCAGATTAATGCGCGACACAAAAGCCTTTTGTAAATACATTTTCCCAGCTGCCGCAATTTTAATCGGACGATTTCCAGGTTTGTTTCTATTTAAAATTAATAGTTTTTCTTATCGCTTGTTTGTGATTTTCCACGAAAATATGTTTAAAATAATTATAAACGAACTGGCAATGCCCGGTTGTTTTTTATACGGCTTTACTTCCAACTTCTGGTAACATAGTTATCAATGTGAAGTGATGAACTTAACTGGCACAATTAATTTGCACTTATAAACTCGTATTGCTATGTACTTTTTATTGTACTGTAAAAGGCACTGGCTATAAACTTTTACAGTATTGAGTCTGGTATAAAAACATTACCGGACTAATCCTGTCAGTGGCGTGCCCAGAGGGAGAAGGCAAGGGGGCTCCCAAAGACTTAAGAAAGATATTATTTTAAAACCCGTGCCATAGCGAGCGTGGGATCGGTCCCCCATGTGTTGTTTAACAGGGCGCCAAATCTTTGTTCATTTAATGATTTTAACGACTTCTTGGTAAAAATTGGGTGTGGCACCCCCAAGACATTTGCCCCCCAAGCCTTTTGGGGTACGCCACTGAGTCCTGTAAAACCTTAATTAGGATTTGTTATTATACCGTCTTGCCAGTTTTTTGGTACTAGCTCCCTGTCGCTTATTAGATGTTAGCAAATTTTCATCAGAAATCAAATTTCCACCACCTTTCTTCATTTCGTCAATTTTACCAAAAATAATTGAAAATAACATCAATTTTCAACTGGCATAAATAAAAACAGGACAGTTGCGTTTCCTGGATATATCAGCACAATATTTTGTCAAATTTTTTGTTACTACTGACAATGGGTCTACCAGTAAACAAAAATCTTAAAAATTCGTTTCCAAAGCAGACAATTAATTATTTTGTAGATATACGAAGCAGGTTAAAAATACGTTATTATTTTAAGACATAAATTTCGGCAGTACAGTATGAAATAAAATATTGTTCATTATTCGTCCGAAAAACCTTTACAGTATTTGTTTCGAAATTCCAGACTCTGCTCCTTCGTCGCTTCGTCCGTAAACATCTCACTCATACTGTAAAAGTTCACTTTTCGGACTTATAATGTAAATGTCCATTACAAAATAACTTTTTAAAAACATATTCAAGTTACCAACATTTCAAGATCCAAAAAAGTGAAAACTTCATAAACGTAAAACAAAAATTAATTTTAACTATTTGATTTGGCTTTTAAAATTAAAGGTATAAAATATTTTTAGAAATAATGGACTTGTTTGTTACTGTAATACCGGATCCGTAATACATATTCCTAAGTTTCCTAAAATCCGTTCTTAGCTAAATTCTCCTATTTTTATGGGTAATCAGAAGTCTTATTACCAACTTCCGTATTTACAATTTCAAAAATGACAATTTTTCTGTACCGGGTGTTCCACTAAGAGAGGTAGTCGGCTATATCTCAGAAACTACTAATAGTATAACTTCGGGATAATTTTTTTTATATAAAAGCGACCAAAAAAATTCCAAATTATTTTTTTGTCTGTGGGATGGCCGCTAGGGGGCGTCAGGGGGAAAGTCAAAACATAAAAAAATACATTTCTCAAAAAAAAATCAAATAAAGTGTAATGATTTATTTTAATCTTATATGTTTTCTAAACAAAAAAACTTTAGGTGTAATTTTTTTCAGTTCTAAAATAAAGTGGTGGGGGAAAGGGTTTAAAAATTTTAAATTTTGAAAAGTGCTAATAACTCCGGTTTCTTTAACCGAATTTAGTGAACTTGGTCCGTTTTGAAGAGTATTTTAAACATTATTTTCGGGTGTATAAATATTGCCACATTTTTCTCACAAACGCCGCTAGAGGGCGTCAAGGAAAAACCAACTTATTTTAGAAATTTTTGAAAAAATTAAATACAATATATATACCTATTTATATATTTATAAAAGAAAAAAATCCAACAAAACGGCAAAACCGCAATTTAATATTTTTTTAAACCGAATATATTAGCAAAAATATAAATACGACAAAAACGAATGCATTTAACAAACATTGTTTTCTACTAGGGATTTCTTAAGGAAAAATTAAATTTATAAATTTTTACAAAATTTAATGACATACTGCATGATTTTTTTTATTTGAACCCTTTTGATAAAACAACATTAGATAATTATCAACCTATAACTGTAATAATATCCTTATCAATTAGCTTTAAAAAAAAAAAAAAGCTGAAATATCAAAAAACTAAAAATTTTTATTTCAAAAATAAAAATAATATTTTAAAATAAAACTTTTAATTTTTTACATTTTCCCC
>JAHBCN010015562.1:0-20910 GCA_019359885.1 Listronotus oregonensis
TTGGATATAATTTTATAATCTATCGTCCTGTTTACATCAAAAACTAACATATTATAGATTATATTTCTTGACAATAAAGATTTGCATGTGTAGCACTCTCAGAGATAGTTTTAGTAACCCCACTGTGTCTTGACGCTTTGAATAAGTTAGTTGTGGCATAAACTTTAACAACTAATAAGTCTATTAAAGGTCATAGAAAGTTCCACCTCTTTGACTTTTTATCGTTTACAACTTTCGTTTAACTCTAAGTTATGTAA
Organism: Listronotus oregonensis; assembly: GCA_019359885.1. Lineage (NCBI taxonomy): Eukaryota > Metazoa > Arthropoda > Insecta > Coleoptera > Curculionidae > Listronotus > Listronotus oregonensis. Next base: position 258 of record JAHBCN010015562.1, read on the forward strand.
TAATAGCATTACAAAATTACAGGTTTCTTTGGTAAACGCATACCATTTTGGTAAATACACTATACTTATTCGTGTAATTTTTTTTACAACTTTTTTGGTTTATAATTATCACTATGACGCTTAATACCCATAGCGACCCAAATACAATACACAGCAAGTTTATGGCTTATTCTTAGGAGAATTAACAAATATATCTCTTGGATTACCTAAAGGGTTAATTTATAATCAAGAAGGTTTATTTCAATATCGGAGTAAGGCACCCTAAGGCATGACCCAAAATGTAGTAAAATGTCAAGATAAGAAGCAAAAAGAGCTAGAATGCTTAAGTTAATTAACTTTGGATCTTAAATTGATTAGCCAAGTTTAGTAAAACATATTTTTTAATGAACGTTCATATTTAATTTAGGATATCTTTTATCGTTATTTATTTTGGGTATCTTCAAATTGTAAAGAGTTTTATTATTTTTGTCATAGAGTTAAATTAATGCTGAAGGGTAAGATATATTTATGAATTGCCTGTAATTAATTTACTTATCTAATTATTTATGATGTACTTTGGGGGGCTTATATGATGGACGTTTTTAATTAAAAAAAAGACATCTTTTAAGTAAAAAAGAAAAACATCTTACAATCGCAATAATTCATGTTATACAATACAGTGGGTTTTAAATGGCTTACTAACTTTTTTTAAGCGAACATCAGCCATAATAACTTGTTTTTTAATAAAAAGTTTTGCTGGCTTTTTGTATTTTAAAACTTCGTTAAGAAAGACTATCTAATTTCGGTTAAATAGTTTTTGTTTTAATTATCTTTGTAATTACATTGGTTTTGTAGTTGCTTCTGAGATGTTTAGTTGTCGTAATTTACGGAAAATTAAATTCATTAATTCCTATAAAATCGCAAATTCATTTTCCTAGACGATAGTAATTTAAGTTAATGCAAACTTAAACTCTTCACGAAATATTTTTAATTAAAAATGTAATTTAAACAACTTAAATTCTAACAGATAATTTATTTAAAACACAACAAAATAGGTTGCATAGGTAATATCATCGTTTCCAAATTAGTGTGTGCTGTATAATTTTTTGGTAGGTTACACAAAATAACGGGGAAAAACGACACTTCATTTAAGTTACTAAGTGAAACCAAACATAGCCTACTTTTATTTTGATAAGGATTATGTTTAACTGATATAAAAGAATTGGTAATTGGTGATTTTCTTAACATTTCTAGGAAAATGGTTTCTTGCTGTATCAACCAATTATTATAATGTTTAGTTTTTATCTAAACTATGCCTACATCCAGTTAGTAGGATTAGTCATGCTATAGCAATACTGTTAATTATTATTTAAACTTCCTGTTTATCAGGTAAAATATGTATTGCAAAATAAATGTAGTTAAAGTTACCCAACCACTCTGGACAAGGTTTATGTTCAATTATTAATAATAGTATAACAGTTTTTAAGATATTACAATTACATGTTTTCTAACATTTTTACTAGCATATTTTAACAAAGAAATACCTTAATTGCAATAACATAAGCTCTGTTAATGAGTTTTAATTTTAAATTATTTAACCATTTAAGATAGGATTTACGTTTACGAATCAATAATTAGCAGTTTTTGAGATGTTACATTTACACGTTTTGTAACATTTTTAGTTGCATTTTTTTACGAAAAAATAGGTAAAATTGCATTGCATAAGCTCTGCTAATGAGTTTTATAATTGAGATATTAACTAAAAACGCAACATTCTGCATTTATTACACTGTTATGCCTTAAGCCTTTTTAATCTATAAAATGGAAGTATGGACTCTCACTGAAACAATAAAAATGAAGTGCTATTCTGGACGGCAAAGAACATCCTATCTTAGGAACCTCCATTAGTGGTATGGAGTCAGTAACACAACACTATTTAGGTTTGCTGTGGATTAAATAAAGATTGTGCGACTGATCGCATATTTTTGGAGATCAAAGCACTTAAAGAAGAAAAATAAAGCGATATAATTTAGATGACCAAACTTGAAGCAACCTATTACATTCTTCATTTATTAGTTTATGACATACCGTTTATATTTTATTCTTTACTAATTTAATATTAAATGTTTACACTTTATAGAAAAAAATATTACAAACTTAAATACCATTATATGCAAGATAATTGTCTGTATTAAAAATAATTTTTAAGTCTACTTACGTAGACATCAAACGAGGTGAGGAAAATGTAAGTTAAAAAAAGGACAATTAATTTTATCCAAATTTATTTAATTAAGATACTCATAAACAAAAATATTTAATTTTGAAATGCCATAAACGCATTTGCTAATTACTAATTTAAACTATTTATTTTCCACTTAAAAAAACTGATATAATGTGAAGTTTAAAAAATACAACCTCAAATTTTTAATCATTGTATTGTATTGTATTACTGAATGAAACGCTCCCTAGTGTTGCCTCCTTCACTTGACCTAAAGAGATCTTTTGTGAATACCCTTCGTTGTTTAGTCCCAGTATTCCATACCTTTAGCAAAGTTCAGGATACTACGCAGTGCAAGCTAATATCTCTAGGAGTAAGATATACCCCTTTGAGGTATTTAAGCCGTTGTCGGGTCAGTTCTCTGCATTCATAGAGAATGTGCTCCGCAGTTTCGTTTGCCTCGTGACAAAACATTGTTCATCCTCAGTCTTTCCCATTTTTTTGAGGTGATACCTCCAAGAGCCATGTCCTGTTAGGAAGTCGGTAACCTCTTTAAGTTCATTTTTTTGAAATTCCAGTAGCTTCTTTGTGTACTTAGGTGAATGCAAAATAAATCTTTTCGCCTGCCTTTGTCCTGGAATGTTGTTCCAGTAAGTCTCTTTTTGACTTTTTTCCCATGTTCTGAGTTCCTCGTAGAGGTGGCCTCCAGTGGTGCCACAGAAGGGCTTAGGTCCATAGAATGGTCGCTGTGCTCCTTCCTTGGCGAGTTGATCGGCAATTTCATTGCCCTCCATCCTTCATGTCCTGGTACCCACTCCAAAGTAACTCTGTTGTGTTTGGCCAGTTGGTTTAGTGATTGTCGGCATTCCCAGGCCATCTTTGAATTAAAAGAGCATGAAGTCAATGCCTTCAAAGCAGCCTGGCTGTCCGATAAAATATATATGGTTGCGCCTCGAAGGTCTTTTTGGGCATATTCAGAAGCGCAAATGTCAATTGCATGGATTTCAGCTTGGAAGATGGAGGGAGCCCTGCCGAGAGACTTTGATAATGATACAAAAATGTGAGATTATCCTCTCTTAACACTTTACATTTAAGTCACCTTGTTTGATAATTTATAAGTGGTAATATAAATATTTTTGGTACAGACAATAAGCATTGCGTCTTATGGTAAATTTTGGGATTATTCGATATTTTTGTCCAGGGGTGTATTTCTTGTTTATTAAATATTCATGTTTCGTTTAATTATTGGGTAAATAATACTTTTCAAAAAGTGGTTAATACAAAATTTGTTTGAATTTCAGGAAAAACATAAATAAATAAAGCAACAAAAAAAAAATGATGTGCCAATATCTAATACATTTAAAAAATTAAACCAAGTCAAAAGAACATTTAAATAAAACCCATTTTTTTAAGAAAACTTTTTGATAAAATATACTTACATGTTAATTTTTTTTAACCTTAAGTTGACATTATTAGGAGTAACGGTAATTTTTATGTATTAAAGATAGATAATTAAAAAGTGTATATATTTTTATTAAAGGTATAATTTTAGGTACACAGTGTACTGACAACTTGAGAGAAATTTTTCTTGTTAATTACAGCACCAGCATAGAAATTTACTTTTTTGCTTATTTGCAAGTATAAAAAATTAGTTTTTTAGGTCTTTTTTCTTTTATTATAAAAAAAGCGCTTACATACCTTAAACGATTGTGACAAATAATTAAAATGTGTCTTTGGCAAAAAGTCATAATATGCCCACTTTCAGATTAAATAAACAAACAAATACTACAAAACAAAATTTAGAACCCAAGTTTTTAGAAATGTGTTTTCTGAAACCGACTAAATTATTCGTAATCAACGTATTTATATACAAAACTAACCCCAAAATTTCCCAAATATATATAATATATATATATATATATATATATATATATATATATATATATATATATATATATATATATATATATATATATATATATGTAAATATATATATATATATATATTATATATATATATATATATATATATATATAATATTATATATATATATATATTTTTATATATATATATATATATATATATATATATATAATATATATACAGTATGCCCACGGAAAAGGTGTTAGAAGAGAAAAAACTTTTTTTTTTTGTTTTTATCGAAAAAGTTTCTCTTGATAAAAAAATTGCTACTTTAGGAGTAAGATTGGTATGAAACATTAACATATTTTATACGGTTGTTCAAAAAATTGAAAAAACTTAAAAGGGTTACAAGTAAGGTATTTATTTGAAAGATAGGGGAAATAATTAGGAAAAGTTTTTTCAAACGTAAAGGTAGTTTCTAATATCATTTTTAAAAAAATTGGCCTACTTTTATTAATTTGTGATAAAAATTATTTTAATATCTAATTTCCCAAAATTTAAAAACTATTATTTACTAATGGCGTTGATAGTGACAAAAAATTTATTGACCTTCGCTTTTTTAATTTATTAACCAGAAGCGTCAACTTTCTTAACAACAAAAAATTGATAAAATTAATATTAAAAATTTAAATTGATATTAAAATAAATTTAATCACAAATAAATAAAAGTAGGCCGATTTTTGAAAATTGGTATTAGATACTGCCTTTTAATTTTAAACAACTTTCCTAGTAACTTATTTCCATATCTTTACAAATAAATGCCTACCCTTGTACCATTTTTAAATTTTTTCAATTTTCTGAACACCGCGTATAAAATATTCAAATTTTCTATTTCCCAAACTTACTCTAAGAAGTAGCAAAATTTTTTTTCAAGAGTAGCTTTTTCATTAAAATCAAAAAAAAAAGTTTTTCCTTCTACCTTTTCCGTGGATACTTATATATATATATATATATATATATATATATATATATATATATATATATATATATATATATATATATATATATATATATATATATATATATATATATATATATATATATATACATATATTTAAATTTTTAGAATTATAGTGGCAAAATAAGAAAATAATATGATTTCCTCATCTTTTCGTAAAGCATTGAGTTTGCCCTTTTTATAGGTATTTGTTTTCAAACCTTTTTGATTTAGGATTATCCATATACAACAACTTTCAAACTCTGCGCGTTATCAAGATGGATACGGGACACTGATGGTGATTATGTCTTAAAAAGTTTGGACATTTTTTCTCTTTAGAATGCACATAAGACAGCTGGCTCCCGCGAGACCTTCTTTACAACACCCTTAAAAAAACCTTTACCTCGTGTCTATATATATCAATATTATGTGATTTGGCAGAAAATGGGAAATTTCAATTTGCTCTGTTAGATCGGATTTATATTTATTAAGCTAGTAAAGAGGAAAATAAATTGTGTTGATATACATGGTATTTTTTGGTTAAAACATTTATTTAATCATCACATTTAACAATTTAAAAAACTGTGATAAGGAATTTTTTAAAAATTTGGGTTAAATTAATCAATTATATATATATATATATATATATATATATATATATATATATATATATATATATATATATATATATATATAATATATATATATATATATATATTTATATATATATAATATATATATATATATATTATAATGAATTGAAAGTAACGTGTCCCCTTAAGACACTAAACTAAAAAGGACAGAAAACAATGTAATAAAGGTAGACTGGTATAAAAACCAACATACTCTGGTAGATATATGAATTATCATTCATACACAAAAAAAAATGAAAATCAATCTTATTCTAGCATTAAAACAGAATAAAAAATTTTTTTCCCATCCATCATATATTAATAAAAACAAAAAAAAGCTCTACTCTATCTTATTAGACAATGGCTATCAAAATTCTTACTTAAAAAATTTTTTTAAATAATTCTATAAATACTAATAATTTAAATAATAACAATAGAACAATAAAAGTTAACAATCTTCAGAACAATGAACACATTTTGGGCTATTTCTTCCAGAAAGCTCATCTTTTTATCCAATAATAACCAACCAACTAACATTTCTCAAAAATTTACTGCCTTATCAAACTGAGAATCAACCCTCTTATTATTTTCACTACCATTTGGGTGAAACTTTTCAAAAATTTAAACAAAAATTTTAACTAAACATACAGGCCTTAAAATAAGTGGAAAACAAATTTTAAAAATTGGCCTTTTCCAGGCTAAAAGATAAAAGATAAAATTTAAAAAAAACCCGAATTTGTTAACTCTCTTCAATCATAAAATCAACAGTAACTATATAGGACAAATTTCCCACTGTTTTACAGCAAGAACCCAAAAAAGAGCGGTTGCAGACTCAATAAAAACATGAAACCCTATCAGAACATGTCCTTATGACCAATCATAACATAGATTTTGCTAACCCAAAGGTACTTAATACAGAAAAAAACAAAAACAAAAAAGTTTTTAGAAATGGTGGAAATTTTCCTGGATGTTGTTATGAATAAAAGAAAAGATATTGACGATCTAACATAATTTATTTACCTATTGAAAACTTAAAACAAAACAATAATTAATTTAGAAAATTTTTTTTTCCATTCTTACTTTTTCAATTATTGTATAATAAAATATAAAGAAAAAAAACCCAAAAATAATTTTAAAAAAATTTTTTCTGAAAAATTTTCCCCAACATGCCCTATACATTTTTTTTCCCCAAAACAAAATAAAAAAAAAAAGGAAAAAAAAAACCTACAAAGGAATTTTGTCCTGATAATACCCACTGCTATTGATTTCGATTGTATTAACTTAACAGTATGTTTCAAGATGTTCTAGAAAACACCAGGATGTTTGTTAAAAAAATTTAAATTCAAAAATTATGACACTAAGATGTAAAACAAAAAATTTGGGTTATGTTTCTTAAAAACTCAAAACCCTTAAAAAAACTCACTTTGCACGTAAATTTTTTTGTTTTTTTTTATATATTTTTTTATCGTTTAAAACAATAAGTTGCATTTGTAGATTAATTTTGATTGTAAAAAAATTTTTTTTATATTACAACCCGGGGAAAAAGGAAAAATAAATTTCCAAAACTCGGCGTTTAGTAAAAAAGAGTTTTACTTCAGCCCCAAAACCGAATCCCCAAGAATTTGAATCTTTGTTTTCAACTAGTCCGGGCAAGACTACCCTTCCACTTTTATATATAATATATATATATATATATATATTTTATATATATATATATATATATTATATATATATATATATAAAATATATATATATATATATATATATATATATATATATATATAATATATATATATAAAAAATATATATAAAAATATATATATATATATATATATATATATATAAAAAATTTTTTAAAATTTATATATATATATATATTATATTTTATATATAAATATATATATATATATATATATATATATATATATATATATATATATATATATATATATATATATATATATATATATATATATATATATATATATATTTTATATATATATATATCGTGTAAAACCATCAAACATGCCACGGTTAAATCATTTTTTAAAAATATAAAATTTGCTAGAAAACACATAATTTGTTTTTGACTTATTTTTATTTTAGGCTTTCTAAGTATAAATACGAGATTTATAAAATTATGCAGCAACATTGGCTAACCTAACTTGGTCATTTTTCGTTATCTAAAAAAAATAATTTTGTTGATAAGGGTATGCTTTTTGCTAATTGCATTAAAATTACGGTGATTTTAAATTGATGAAATCCTCAAGTGTGTCTAAAACAACTACATATTGGGGATGATCACATTCGCTGTAAGCCAAGACACGACCGACGAAGGGTCACCGAGAGAATAATTTAAACTTAAAATCAAAGTGAGATTTAATCGACTTTGGTGCTATCTAACAGACTAATTCTAATGCAACCAGTAAAGCATATTATTAAAAAACGTTGTTAAAGATGTTATCTGGGTGGGCATGGCAAAAGGAAAAACGCAAAACAGGCACCTTTTAAAAAAAGAAAAATGGCCACTCATTGGTTCACGAGTTCGTGATTTTTGAACAGGTAGTTTTGCCATACCACGTCAGGCGGCGCTGAGCGAAATCTAAAATAACTATATAAAAAGTAAAGTTAATACTTTTTTTTGTTTTTAATTGACAAACTTTTAGTTGTTTAACCCTATTAGTAAAAGCTTTTTTTGTTTTAATTCGCTTAACACAAAAACAAATTAACATAATATATGTAGTCAGCAATAGCTAAAAGCCGTCATATAGTGTAAAAATTAGCATTTCAAAGGACATTCGTACTATTAGAACTTGTTGCTTCTTTATTGTCGTTTGTCAGAGTATCGTGTCAAAAGCTTACATTAAAATTCAATTTTTATGTTACTTTGTGTTGTTGAATACGGCTTATTATGTTTTAATAAAATAGTCGATTATATATACTTAAAATGTGTAATAGTAATTTATAAATATGTTCTATAGTTTTGTGTGGATTCATGTTTCAGTTTATTTTATTTGGAATACTCGTCTTACTACTTTTTGGAAAAATGGGACTCCTTCGGTCTAGGACCCGGGGTATACGAGCTGATCCTGTCCAGCCCTATTGACCCCTATAAACTTGCCGATCGCCTGCAACAAAAAAAAAACCTTTTGTAAAATCAAAGTGAGATTTAAACTTACCAATAGAACACCAAGATAAATTTACCTTTTAAAATGAAACAAAATTTAACAAATATTGAACAGAAAGCATTAAAATCATTGGAAAGAGACAATGTATAATGTAGGATAATAAAATAATATTTTTTTTAAATGATGGTTATTATACAAAAATAAACAATGATCCAAATGCAAATATATAATATTTAAAAATAAAAACAGCTTTACAGATGAAGAAAGATTTACACTTACACCCCATAACAGTAAAACTCCACATTTTATGGAGTACCAAAAATACACAAACCTGATATACCATTACGTCCTATAGTTAGTTGCATAAACTTACCTAAACATCCATTAGCAAAATTTTTACTTACTATTTTAGATCCTTTGGTAAACATTTTCTAGAAAAATTAAGACCCATTGACATAGACCGAAATAACACCTTGGTAAGTTTTGTTGGTTTTAGTTTATTCACAAATGTTTCTGTCGATAAAACATTAAATATTGTTAGAAATAAATTAGAAAATGATGTCCTACTTGGCGAAAGAACCAAACTAAACATAAACTCTATTCTTGAATTATTAACTTTTTGCGTAAAAACAACATATTTCCAATATAACACTGACTTTTGTAAACAAACTTCTGGCATGGCTATGGGTTTACCTTTATCACCATTTTTAAGTAGTATTTTTATGGAAAATTTTGAATTTAATTTTGTTCAAAATTATTATTATATTCCTTTAGTTTGGTGGAGATATATAGACATTTTTTCTATTTATCAACATGACGAAAATTGTCTAAATAACAGCCATTAATACACAAGAAACCATTATTCATTTTACTTTCGAAAAAGAACAAAAATCACAACTTTCTTTTCATAATATTCTAATAAAAAAAGATATAAATAATTTCGAAACTAAAATTTACAGAAAACCTTCACATACAAACAGAAAACAGATACTTAAATTTTCACTTTAATCACTTAATAATGGTAAAAAAAGGGTTGTAAAGAGTCTTTTCAAAAGAATTAAAATAATTTGTTCTGATTAAAACAAAGAAAATAACAAATAATTTTTAAAAGATATTTAGGTTCAAAATAATTATCCTCTTGATTTTATAAACAAATGTTTTCTAAAATTTGAACAACCAAATTTAAGACAAAATCAAAATAGATCTATTACAAATCTATTTTCACCATATATTCCTGGCTTATTAGATAAAATTCAACGAATAGGTAATAAATTTAATATTCGCACTATCTTCAAAACAAAAAAACCATTAGATCCCAAGTAACAAATACAAAACCATACAATATAAACGAAAACACAAAAAATGTTATTTATAAGATCCTTTGTGAATGTAATAAATTTTATATAGGTGAAACTTCCAGACCATAAGCCAAACGCATAAAAGAACATAGAACATATATGAGAAACACAGAATTCCACAAATCAAAAATGTCTCAACACGCATTTGATAATAACTGGCAGGGACTTCTAGCATTTGGCTTAGAGAGGACAACATTGTATTAAAAAAAAAAACGTAAAATAAAGGGTCAGCTCGTATACCCCGGGGCCTGGACCGAAGGGGTCTCATTTTTCCAAAAAGTAGTGAGGCAAGTATCCTAAATAAAATAAACTGAAATAGTAATTTATGTCTGCATCGAAAAGTTAGCCATTTCACTCAATTGTAAAGAAAATCTTTTGATTAATAAACAGCATTTTGTATTTTTGGTACATGACATTTTATAATGAGATCTTTATTAAAATATCTTTTTAATTTCAAAATTCTTTACATAAAAAGTTTATCTGTGTATATTGCACTATACAGGGTGTTCGAAAAATGGACCGAGATATTGTAATGGGCGATTCCTTGTTTAAAATTATGAGAAAAAGTTTCCGTAAACCTGGGTTCCGGAAATGCACAGTTTTTAAGATACAGGGTGATAACTTTTCAAAAAAATATTAATTTTTTATTAATATTTTAAAAAATATTTACTCGATTCTTTTGAAATTTGGCAATATTATTTGTTGTATTAAAAGGCTTATTTAGCCGTAAATAGATTAAAATTATAAGGGCCAGTGGCGCCCCGGGGGGCCTTTTTGCAACTTTAATATTTGTTGTTTGATTAAGCGTTTAAAAATACAACTTTTTTACCTCATGTATTTTTTTCGTATTCCACTTCGTTTTCGAGAAAAAAAAATAAAAACGGTTTTATTGCATGCCACTGGACAAAATTGGTTTATTAATTTTTGCTAAAAAAAATTACAGGTGTCTTGAAAAAGTTCTTCTGGAAAATAATTATTCACCTAATTTTCTTGGCGAAATTTCTTTAAAAATTTTTAATCTCGGTTTTTGTGATGGAAAATTACACTTTTGAGAAAATGACAGGCATGCATATAATGTATGCATGTGTTTACAGTAACTGTTATGCAGCGAGATGCCTGTATGCAGATGCGTTTCCCCAACGGCAACTTCCAGATAGTAAAACCTTTGAAAGCGTAGACCGTAGATTACGGGAAAAAGGTAAATTTTCTTATTTCTTTTTTGTAATGTTTTTGACAATAATGTTATTCAGGAAGTTTTGTCATTCCCACCAATAATAGAGGCCGGCCGAGGACCAAGAACGCCTGAGTTTGATGAGGCAGTTTTACGTGCCGTGGAACAAAATGCTGATTCAGTACCAGGACTATAGCAGCCCGATATAGGTGATAATCATCTCAACAGCACTGTGTGGCAGGTTCTCTTCAAACAACTTTTGTATCCGTATCATGTTCAACGTGTGCAGGCATAACTACCAAGAGATTTTTTGCCCCGTTTGCAGTTTTGCCAGTGGTATTACGAAAAGGTTAATAATAACAGAAATTTTAATAAAACCATACTTTTTACGGACGAGGCTGGATTTCGACGGGATGGTATGGTTAATTTCCATAACACTTATGTATGGAGTGAAGAAAATCCTCATGCTTACGTACAATGTCGTCACCAGGAACAATTTTCTTTAAATGTGTGGATGGGTATTGTTGGTGACAATTTAGGTGAGCCCTTCTTTTCATCCTTAAGATTAAACGGCGAATCTTACTTAGAGTTTCTTCAACAAAAATTGTACCGTGCCGTACTGCTGGAAAAAGTTCCTCTAAATGTACGTAATCAAATAACTTTTATGCACGATGGAGCTCCTCCTCATTTTAGTATAGCTGTTAGAACTCATCTTAATAACACCCTTGGGGAAAATTGGGTTGTTGGACTTAAATTCAATAGATTTTTATTTATGGGGACACCTTAAAACTCTGGTTTACACCACTTCCATAAAAACAATAAAAGAGTTAAGAAATAAAATTGTTAATGTTTGCAAAGAAGTGAAAAATAGACCTCGAATTTTAGCTCGAGTTCGTCGTTCAATGATTCGTCGAGTGAGAAGGTGTACAGAAATGGATGGTCGACATTTCCAACATTTGTTGTAGCTGTTGTTGCACTAAACTCTTTTCTAGAAATGTTTTTGATTTTTTGTTTTCCAGGGCACCTGTGATTTTTTTGGCAAAAATTAATAAAACCGTTTTTATTTTTTTTTCTCGAAAACGAAGTGAGATACAAAAAAAGAGGTGAAAAAGTTGTATTTTAAGATGCTTAATTAAGCAACAAATATTAAAGTTGCAAAAAAGGCAGTGGCGTACATTTTTTTGCCAATTTTTTTCGCTAAAATGCTCCTCGGGACGCCACTGGACCTTATAATTTTAATCTATTTAGGGCTAAATTAGCCTTTTAATACAACAAATAATATTGCCAAATTTCAAAAGAATCGAGTAAATGTTTTTTAAGATATTAATAAAAAATTAATATTTTTTAAAAAGTTATCACCCTGTATCTTGAAAACTGTGCATTTCCGGACCCAAATTTATAGAAACTGTTTTTTATATTTTTAAACAAGGAATCGCTCATTACAAAATCTCTGTCTATTTTTCCAACACTCTGTATAAACTATCTATAAATAATTAAACCTAACCTATTTCTCTTTGCCTCCAGTACAACATGCTTTTAATAAAAATTGTATATAAAATTTTGATTTTTATTCCAATAATTATATTGTTTGCTTTCGTACGCCTTGACATAAAAGGTGGAACGTTGTATTTTAAATCTAAATTTGCGAGTTTCTTCCACAAAATAAAATAAAATCCGTTTTCGGAATAACTAAGTGCACGCATTAAAATAATTAAACACCGCGCGTTCTTGCGCACCAAGTCCCGGGGAACAGCGATTTGATAAATCATTTGGTTTACGCGGATTTACCCGTTTTCTCCTACAAGAAACATGTACCTAGAGTGCTCCTCCCGTTCAGTAATTTCGGTTAGAAACTGATCACTTGAGCGCAAAAGTAATTAAGGTTCTTTGTCGGCTGTCCCGGAAAATTCCGTCCTCTCTTTCAACTTTGATGAAAGCCATTCTTTTACTTGTATTTTAAGAATGCAGTCCTATAAATAGGCTGCGAAAAGCTATTCCAATCAATTAATTAATTGTTAGTTTTTCCTTAAGTCTGTTTTTGTTCGGATCTGGAATGGTTTTAAAAATTTATCTGCTAGTAGTTTACAGTGTTATGCTTAAATTCATTGAGAAAAATATAATTTTTTTATATACTCAAAGTAACACAACATTGTTATATAAACAGGTCCAAAACGGACCCATTTTAAAGATACAGGGTTAAAAGAAAAAAGCAAATTAGAGTTTAGATTTTTTTTTCGATTTAAATAAAACTTGGCACCATAGGGACATTGACTGAAGTGCACCTTCTGATGGTTAACTTTTGTTACTATTATAAACCAGTGCACAGCTTTGCTTGTTTTTTTACATTATTTCGTCGTACCTTTTTTAATATTAATATAATTTATAATTTAGTACATAATTAGACATATTCTAATTTTAAACTTGCGGAACGGAATACGTAATATTTTAAAGATAATTGTAATTTTTGTGCAGAAAAGGTCCAAAATTATCCACCCCTTGCTCAAAGTCATGCATAAAATTCTCCTTTCATGGATTGTTAGTAAAAATTAGTACTGTACCAAGTAAGTTTAACATTAGAATATCTAGAAAGCCGCTAAGTTTATCAAGTCCATTTTTATAAGTAAAACTAAACAGGCAATAGACATCATGAACCAAGTTATCAATAATATATAATAAAATAATGGTAAATCTAATAAAATTGTCAAAAGCTACGGCACGGGTCCATAATAGTAATAGAAGTTTAACGTAGAAAGGTACATTTCAATTAATGTTTTAACTGTGCCAAGTTTTGTTTAAACCACAAAACCCGATTTAAAAATTAAAAAAAAATCCCAACTTTAACAATGTTTCTTTTAGTCCCTGTATCTCAAAAATTTGGCCGTTTTGGACCTATTGTTTATATAACATTTTTGTCTTATTTTTGTTTGTAACCATATATATTATATATATATATATATATATATATATATATATATATATATATATATATATATATATATATATATATATATATATATATATATATATATATATATATATATATATATATATATATATATATATATATATATATATAATATATATATATATATATATATATATATATATATATATATATATATTATTGTCCAGAAGAGTGTTGAAGAGAAGAAACTTTTTATTTTTGATTTTATCGAAAAAAGCTACTCTTGATAAAATTTTGCTTTCTTGATAAGATTGGAATAGAAACATTTGACATATTTTATACGGTTTCAGAAATTGAAAAAACTTAAAATGGTACAAGAGTAAAGTGCATTTATTTTGAATATGGAAATAATACTAGGAAAAGTTGTTCAATAAAATGTAGTCTCTAATACCAATTTTCAAAAAAATCGGCCTACTTTTATTTATTTGTGATTAAATTAATTTTAATACCAATTTAAATTTTTAATATTAATTTTATCAAATTTTTTGCTGTTAAGTAAGCTGACGTTTTCTTGGGCAAAATATAAAACAATTCATCAGCTTGTCACTATCAACGCCTACTAGTACAATAAAGTTGTTAATTTGGAAATTGTAATATTAAAATAATTTTTATCACAAATTAATAAAAGTAGGCCGATTTTTTGAAAAATGATATTAGAAACTATCTTTTACTTTGAACAACTTTTTAACTTATTTCATCCCAAATACCTGACTCTTGAACCATTTAAATTGTCATTTTCTGAATACCCGTAAAAATTTGTTAACTCGACCAATCTTAGTCCAACATAACAAAATTTACGCAGAGTAACTTTTTTGATAAAATAAAAAATTATGAAGTTTTTTACTATTCACACCTTTTCCGTGCGACATACTTTCTGAACTCTAAACCTAAGCCAAACTATTGTTCATGCCTAATGATATCCTGTATTTTTCCTACCATTTTTTGGGGTTCATGCAATTTTCAACCTCCTTTCGTAGATCCTGTTCAAGATTGTTGTTGATTATGTTAAATTAAATTACGAAAAAGAATAGTCAAGTAGTGTTTAAATAAGCACAACTAACCAACTAATGATGTAATATGACCAGTGCGCAGCTTTTGGGAACTATAATATAAACTCCTTTGATTCTATAATTTAAAATATTAACCACAAGTATTTGGTAAGTGGACACTCGTAATACCTTCCTGGTGATCAAGATATTTGCTTGGTCTAAGAACAGAACAGGTTCTTTGGAGACATATTTGTTTCTCAACACTAGTGTAATGTAATTAAAAGTGCTTAAAAAATCTTTATTGTTAGTTATTTAAATAAAAAGAACGGACTTTTTGTGCACCTTAGCACTTTTAATGTAAATTACCAACATAAAAACAACTGTCATATAAGGAAAAATATCGTTTATTCTGCCTGTTAATTCTTCAAATAATTTTCTTTTCCTTTAACAGAGTCAACAATAAAAACGTAAGGTCACCGTTTCCTTTATATCAAAAACACTAGATCTTTTTTATCAAAATAATTTTCTTTAACTTATGCAACATATTTTCTCGGCGTCATTTCAATTTTTATAAAGCATTAAAATACAGGAAAGATCCATTAAAAATTTTATATATCTTAAAGATAATGTTAAAGATCAGTGGTTGCTAAACTTATTTTTCGTTGAATGTTTTAGCGGATATCTTTTTTTATATATTCAATTATATACATAAGGTCTGCAACAAAATTACACCTTTGCTATAAATTTTGAAATAGCTTTAGTATTTCTATAAACAATGTGTCAAAAGCAAAATGGCTTTAAGCATATTTTTTTATCTTATTCGTGAATGTATTTGGAGAAAAAAAAATTAAGCAAAATATTCATTTATTATAATTCATAATTCCATTGTAAAATCATGGCAAACTTTTTTTTTGGGATTAATTAAAACAAGTCCTTTTTCAAGATTTTCTTCCCTAAATTACTTAAAACTTAAAATTTGGGGATATGCCGCTTTGCCGCTAATACCCAAATTTGAACGGCTTTAGCAATATTTTCGTACTTACATGTAAGTAAACCTATATTACTCCACCTTTATTACTTTTGTCCCAAAAATATAATTTTTTCTAACAAGCGTACTTTATTAAAGTAAATTCTTTAACGAATCGTCAGAATTTCCCAGAAATAATTTTTATTTCAATATTTCATAAAATTGGCTTGTGAAATATGCAAAAAGCTAGGGTTTGTTTAAAAAAAAAGCTTGAAAAGTGGCACTACTATATTTTGATGTTTAGGTATAAGTGTAACACAAAAAAACCCAAAATTTGAAATTTTGGGTGTTTTCGCGTATTGTTATAACTGTAAATTTTTATTTTTACTATAATGGACTTCAAATGCATTTTAAACGGCTTCCAAGATCCTCAAATTTTCTCTAAATTTGTAACACTCTGTAAATATATGACACCACTGTAAAGTCAGACATATCGTCTCACTTTATAAAAAAAACGCATGTATCTTAAATAAATAATTTTATTATCGTTTAAACTTAAACAAAAAAAAAAAAATAAATAAAATATGTCTACCTTTGTATGAATGAACCAGTTTTTTTTCCAGTATATAAATACTTTAGACATTAAAAGGGAAGATCGTGTAAGAAAATAATCCGACAAACCGATTAACGGCAACATAACACATTGAGAAGGGTTAACGATAAGAACATTAGTTAAAAGCATTGACGTAACTTACGAAAGAGTTTGTTAAATTTTGTTTGTTATATTTGTTATATTCCAATTCTGGTTGTTTGGGTAATGTTTTCCATAAAAGAACTTTAGTTTTGATTCCATTTTCCAATTATGTTTTTAACTGGTACCTTAAGTAACATATTTTAAATGTAAACTATTCTTTATTCGAATACAAAAAAATAAAGCAATTCTAGTTTCTTAATACAGAGTTGATCTAAATACGCCTTAATGCTTAATAAATGTTTTAATTATGAACATACAATGATTCAAAGCGAAAATGATGCTGTTGCATTTAAAGTAATTTATGTGCCAACTGGAACCCAAAAAAGGATTTTTAATAAACCAAATTAAGTAAAAATAAATAATCACATATTGGTTAAAAACGGATTTCTTTATTTTGACAATAAATTAATAAACAAGAAAATTACGATACTTTAATATTTGGTCAGCATTATTTAATCTCACAGCCAAAATGATGCATGATTAAATAATATGATAAAATATGAACAATATGGCCACTTAGTGACATCTAAACAACTTTTAGTACTTTGTTGGCCCTCCTTCATTATCAATAACCGCTTTGGCATCAATTCCACCAATTTATTTATGTATTCTTGGGATATCATATTCTATTCTTCCCTGATTTTTATTTGTTAATTATAATTAATAACTTATTTGATTTTCGTGTACTCTGTTCTTCAAATTTGTCCAAAGATTTTCAATGATATTCACATTAGGCAATTGGCGAGGTGTTTTGATGACATGTGGGAAATTATAGAGTAACCATTCACGAACTAAGTTAGATGTGTGTTTGGGATCATTATCGTGGTAAAAGCGAAATGTTTCATTAATTCCAAAGTTTTCTGCACTAGTCCTAAGAAGCTGCCTTAAAATATTTAAATACATATTCTGGTTCATGTTACCCTCAATAGAATGGATACTGCCTACCCCAGCAGGTGACATACAGCCCCACTGCATAATACTTAAATTACTTTAAATGCAACTGCATCATTTTGGATATGAGTCACTGTATATTTATATATCTGAGAAAATTTGACAACTAAATTAATCAAATATGCATAAATTTGTATTTTTTTTGCAGCGAGTTGTTTTTTATCTAGGATTATTTACATATTTTTTTAAACTTTGTATCTTACTAAAAAGTGTTTTTAAATATTGGCCCCTTTTTTTCTTGGGACAACCCCAAAGGCCAAATTACTGATGTACCGTGGGAAGTCCAAAGTGAACAGAACTTGATTTGGAGGCAACAGGTTCAACACTCTGGGGATGAGGAAACAAACAAAGTAAAAGTTTGGTGTCAGAAAGGCGCAGTTTAAAATCGCTGTTTAGTAGGATAAAAAGTTTTAAAAAACAACTAAAATATAAGAAAAATATAGATAACAATATCAAGAAAAATTACCAAATAACAAATATATTTTTTATTAAGCTAAAATAGTAAAACTAAAGAATTTAATGCGTTTTCCTTACAGTCAAGAAACTTAAATTAAAACGATGGCTTGTTTATAAGAATTAAAGGTCCCTCCTGGTATAAAGACCATCCCTTTTAAACTTTAAACTTCAAAATGGCTTTATTGTCTTAAGTAAAAACAGTACTCGTAGACAACGCATCCTTAAACTAAAAATATTCATTGTAAAAATAGCGTCGTACGTAAAGTCACAAGAATACAGCAAAATAAAATAAAATAAAAAAGTAAAAAGGTGACCCTTGCCCAACCTTTCCCTATCTCCATATATAGCGTATTTATAAAGCTAAAAAAAGAATAAACCTATATAATAAAGCAACACAAGCTGCGAGGAAAAAAGAAAAGAAAAAGGGTCATGTCGAGAATTAACATAGCACAAAACACAATAAAAACAACATAGTCAAGTCATAAAAAATAATAATAACAAGCCTTACACAAAACACATCATTTTAAAATTCCGTCTGAGAATAGTAGGCCTCAAAGACCTTTCACTTCTCTTCTAAATCTTTTTTTAGAGATATTTTTGAATGGGCGGTGGAAGGGGGTTAAACATTTTTCGCCATTATACACAAATTATTTTTTTACCAGCGTTAAGGACGGTATGAGAAGAGTAGCCACCCGCACATTAAGAGTTGAGTAAAAAAATTTGCAGAAATTTCAGCTATGATTTTTTTTATAACCAAACACACCGTTTAAAGTGTAAAAATACATGGTAATGTTAAATTTTTTTAGCCAAAAAAAAAAGATGTTTGCGGGATTCTTGATGTTTGGCTCCACATATAAATCTAATAGCTCTCCTCGGCAAAACAAACACAATTTTAAAGAGGTAATGGGCGCATAAACCCCAAAAGCATATCCTATATCACAGATGTGACTCATCGAGGCCATAGTACACGTTTCGAGCCACATGACTATTTAATTCCTGGGAAATGACTTTAACAGCATAGCAACATCTAGATACTGTTTTACTAATTTGTAAAATATGCTATTCAAACTTCAACTTATCATCGATATATAGACCCAGAAATTTATTTTTCGTTGGATTACTTATTGGATTGCTCTTCAGTTGCACATCGCTAAGCCTGCACCCAAAGTTAGTCATATTTGTCTTACAATGGGAGGGCACGATATGGGAATTTCAGTGGGGGATGGGACTGTGCAATTGTAGTACTCCATGAGGGTATTCAACCCTTAATATAATAGCATCGAATGGCCAGCCATTTCGAAGGAAAAAGCCTCTAAAATTTCAGACTTAGGTTATATATTAGTAATACTTTCTCTTCTCCAACGACTAAATAGCCTAGACGGCTAGGTACTTTACATGTTGGGTTCAAGTCTCGCGCTCGGTAACTTTTTTTTAAATTTAATTATTTAACAATTAAATCAATTTATTTTAAATTTCTCTGTAATAAATATTAAATTATATTTTATTTTTAGTAATTATTTTACTTTTAAAAATATAGAATTACTTATGGTTATGATAATTAAATATAGTGATTAAAACTGTTTGCTTCAATAAAATATACCTAAATTTTAATGTTGCCTACGTCCGTCCTATTTAGTCGTTGGAGAAGAGAAAGTATTTCTAATATATAACCTGAGTCTGAAATTTTAGAAGTTTTTTTCTCCGAAATGGCTGGCCATTCGACGCTATTATATTAGGGGTTGAATACCCTCATGGAGTACTACAATTGTCCCATCCCTAACTGAACTTCCCATGTCGTGCCCTCCCCTTATGCAATGGTTCGACAAATGGCGGCATACTAGTCTTTAATCATAATTAAATCTATCTCAATATTCTGCTTCTACTCACCCGCATCACGACTGTGCTACAGAAAGTTTGTGTCGTTAGCAAACATAGTAAACTCACCCGTTATGGGCAATCTGGCAAGATCATTGGTATAAATTAAGAATAGCACAGAACCTAAAACAAATCCCTGTGGAACACCTGTTGATATGTTCATATATTCAGACGAACTATTATTGAGCAAAACACACTAATGAAATAATTTTTTCCATAAAACGTCCAATAATATACACAGTATTTTTAAGAATTAAATCATTTCTTTTTGCTTTAAAATCCATAAGCACCGCCACTGCCAAAAGGTTGGTGTGACTGCCTCAACTTCGCAACGGTTTAATCCTTTCCCC
>JAHBCN010015563.1:0-20892 GCA_019359885.1 Listronotus oregonensis
ACAGTGACGAAAATCCAAATATTTTTAAAACCATTGATCACCAGCACAAATGGTCTGTTAACGTGTGGGGTGGAATAATTGTAGTTTTATTTTACCATAAAATCTGATACATTTGCTAAGAAACAAGGGCAATTTAACATATTTCGTCTCAACAATTAGGACAGGTGTGCCTTCTACTATATGTCGATCCTCATTTTTAAAAATGCTTAAATATTTTAGAAATGGCAATAAATTGGAGTTATTACATTTGCCAGCATTTTGCTTGAGATACATCTTATTTTCAAAAATTTGAACTTGTGCTTTAAGCAAATCTACGTGATCCCTAATAAAAAGGTTTTTAATTACAATACAGGGTGTTCCATTTTTAAGATAAAGGATAAGTCAAATATAAAAACGCCGTTTGCATAAAAAGCAGAAAAGAAAGGTATAGGAAACCCTAATATGGTTTTAAAGGGAATTCACTTCCGCGTCGAAATAGGCCACTAAATACAGGTTGTTCCATTTAACTTAAGAAAGTTATCTAATAAAATGTGTGTCCGAACTTTAAGGCAATTTTTTTAACACTCTGTATAATATTAAGGTAAAAATTTCATGTAATAGTTAACTTAAACCTTAAGCTAAGCAATACATTTAATTACGAGAAGCTCTTTATATGTTACAGGGTGTAAACAATTTTTAAATTATGGTCTGTATTTTTAAATTTCTGTAAATTTCTCAGAAACGGTTAGTTTTAGGTATAGAAAATATAACAATAACTTACCTTTATTTGGTCTATAGGATCTAAAAATATTAAAAAATATGGAGTGTTCCATAAGAAAAAATATAACTTTGATATGTACTTTCTTTTTGGGTCACCCTGTATATTTAAAAATAATTTTGAAATATGCTCCTCATGGACCCACATATGACCGTGGTAAACGTTTTTTCCCAACTCTTTTCATTTCTCGTAGAAAAACCGAGGCGAATGGGGTGGGCCACCTTGTTGCTGTCGGAAGGACAATAACAATGAGGACAGTTTATCGCCGAATAAGGTCTTTTGCACTGTTTTCATACCGTCCCTATCTTGTACGAACTCTGATCCCACAGCATCGCCGTCAACGATTGGTATGGAGTAGGGAGAGACTTAAATGAAATATCGAATAAATCTCATTCGTGTTTAGCGACGAGTTCAGATTCTGTTTGGGAACACATAAAGGCCGCGCCGGAGTAAAGAGGTGACGTGGTAAAAGACAGAACGTCCAATTTTCCACCAAACGGCATATTCATCGCACTGTGGGTCTTATGGTGTAGGGTGCCATTGCTTACGGCAGCAGGTCACAATTAGTGTTCATTTGAGGTATCATGACTGCCCAGCGCTATATTCTCGAAGTTTTACAACCACATCTGCTACCCTTTTTTAAAACGTTGCAAGACCCACTTTTTTAGCAGGACAATGCACGACCTCATGTCGTACGTATTAGTTTAGACTTTTTAGATGCGTCCAGTGTAAATCTGGTTTAGTAGCCTCCTCGATCTCCAGACCTTTCCCCCATCGAACCTTCACAAACATTGGAGGCTCTACGAAACCAAATTCAGATGGCCTGGGATACAATACACCAAGAAGACATTAATCACCAACAGAGGCGCTTCGACACATAATTAACATTAAGGTGGGATATCATTAGACCTAAAAATTAAAAAAGTATGTTCAAATTTCAGCACTCCTACTGGGTGTTGCATTTTCTAAGTCACTAAGTATGATTTGGGTATAGCCAAAACGGAATAAGTTTATGTAAAATAGTCACTTGACATGAAAAGGATATAAAATATCAGACATTTAGTACGTACTTACTACTATCAGAAACAATAATGGGCTCCACGTCAAAATTATATGGGCTATTTTAAAAATAGCTGATTCTAACCATTTTTAATATGGATATATTTTATTTTTTTATCTCACAAGTTCCTATGAATCTGCTTGCTAGTTTATGTAGAGCAAAATAATTTTAGTTGTTTTTTAATAATAAGTACCATTAAATTAAAATCTGTTATACCTATAAGGCTTCCATTTTAATTATGGCACAATATTTGTTTTATAAATATTTTTAATTAATGAGAATAATATTGGCCCAAAATGTTGGTAAATCGTGCGTAACATTGGTTATTTTAAACGCGACCACATCACCGCAATTACTTGGTAAATTATATTAAATTATTTTTGTCACAGAACCAATTGATTTAATTTTAACATAATTGCTTTATTTTATAAAACAGATATTTAAATTAGATTTTACTTTATTGCATGCCATATTAACTTACCACTTCACCTGTTTAATTTAAAATATATTGTTATCATTTAGAAAAACTGTTTGATAAAAACGAACACGTACCACAAAGTAAATAACTTAAACAATACTAATGTATGTATATATATATATATATATATATATATATATATATATATATATATATATATATATATATATATATATATATATATATATATATATATATTATATATTATTATATATATATATATATATATATATATATATATATATATATATATATATATATTTGGGTTTTTTAATTATAATTTAAATGTACGTATTACATCTTCTTTGTTACTATTAACTTAGAACTCTACCAAACATTAGTAACTGCTCTTCTGCTGCTTTTGCCATATTCTGCACATTCAAAGGTCACAAAAATTCCTTTTACTTAAATGGAAGATCTCAGTAGCTCACCTTTCTACTTCCCAAATTTTTTACTAATTTGAAAAGACAATATTCTTAAAAGCAAGTAATAGAAGGGAGAATAGAATAAGTAAAAAACAAAGTTTCCATGCCAAAATAATAAATTTAAACCAATGAAAATAAGATAATTGTGACAGTCATAAATTAATTAAGGATATTTTAGCAGATAAGACTGAGTAGTTGCATCTATGGAGCCATTCATGTTAAAGGTAGTTCCTGAATTTAAGAAAAAAACCTAAATCAACCTAATCGAAAACTTTTTTTCACTTACGCTCTTTTACCTTTTAAGCGTCAATATGTAGTGTTACGTACCCAATATAATTTTTAGATATTATATTTTTATTTAGCTGGATCTGCATTTAAAGTATTTCTGTTAATGTTAAGTTATGTTTGTCTCTTTCACTATAATTAGTGTTTTAAACTGAAAATTAAACTGATAGCTTTAAAATGAAACCAAATAGAGTTTTGCAATATATATCTATTAGTCCGGCTGTTCTGGATGTTGCTCATTTGAATTAGGTATGCCATTGTTAATGCACATATTATGCAATACAAAACATACATTAATAATTTTACCTGCTGCTGTAGGATCATCGTGCCGACCCTCCCATTTATTATTGATATTATTCTTTTTGTACAATGTAAACCTAAAACAATGATCCATTCTTTTACCAGTAGAATCCTACATAATCCCTGATGAACATAGGCGATAGAATATTTTTAAAAACGTTAGGGATCCGTATTTATTACGATTGAAAATTATCTGTTTTACCATTTTTTAAATTACACCCCTTGGGCAGTGAAGATGTAAATATGGCAGTTGGTAATTATGTATCCGATTACACAGAAAAATAGGAGTCGTCAGGTAAGAAAGTATTTTAGAAAAGTTTTCCCCTAAAGGGGTAGAATGGAAGGTGAAAGTGTAGATTGAACTTTGTCATTTCTGGACTAAGAAGTATGAAAATTGGTATGTAGGCTACTGATTACGATTAAAACATATCTGTTTTAACATTTTTGGAATTAAATCCAAAGGAGGTGGGAGAAAAGCGGGAGTTGAAATGGGTATAAAAGTTTGTATAGAAAATTGTCATTTTTAAAGTTGTAAATATGGAAGTTGGTAATTTGGCTTCTGATTACCCAGAAAAAATAAGGGTTTTTAGAAAACTCTCCCCTAATTGGGTAGAATGGGGGGAGTGAAAGTTTGTATCGAACCGCATTCATATTACAAAATAATAACAAATAAAATACGATAAAATAAAAATTGCTCAATCGCACAACACGCACTACACCGCCTAGTGTGTGACGGAAGACGAACCGTGGGGAGCCTGATATGATGCGACGCGATGGAGTATGAAGGGAGAGAGGAGCAATATTTCGCGAGAACGGGAAAAACCAAAACAGCCCAAATTTGTGGCCTACGCGGGGAATTCGCGGGCAAAATACTATATAATAAATATTTATAAGGGAAAAATGTTATAAATTCCAAATACTTTAATTTATAGGTATATATAGACCTTTTTTTATACTATTTATTTTAATTTCTTTTGGTCTGTACAAAAAAAGTCATTTGTTCTTAAAGTGAGTTCATTTGTTTTTAGGAAAAAACTTAAACACACTAAATTTTTACCACTTTCTTTCCAGTTTTTACTCCTAAAACTTAAGAAAAGGGCCCTGATATGGTTTAAAGTTTTTTTGAGATCTACCTTTGGGTAGCACATCCTGCCTTTCTTCTTACAATTCTTCCGAAATATAACAACTTACTGAAACAATTTAAATATCAAAAATAACTTTAATTTCAACTTTTACATAAAATCGTTTTTTTTTTTAATTTATAAAATGCTAAACTTTAACAAATCCAAGCTCAAATAAAAAAAAACAAATGTTTTTTGAAATTTAATTTAAATAAACGTTGAAAACATTCTTTCAAATCTTTTTTTTTATTTACATTTTTTTTTTTATTTATATTTCACTAACTTTCACAAAGCGTATTTCGAAGTACCTAAAGTAAAACATATTTTTATTTTTAAGCGTATAAATCATATCTTACTTTGGATAATCATCAAAAAAAATAGATATTATGTGTACAAAATTAAAATGTAAATATTACTTGTTACTTATGTTAAACCCGTACATTATTCTTTTCGAAGCTAATAAAAATTTCCCCCATTTACGCTAATTGATGGCCGGGATCGGTAACTGGTGAGACGAATGAGATGGCATTAAATAAACAAAAATCACTTTAGTATTTACTTAACACGTTTATTAATTTGGTAAGACTACAAGAGAGAAGTTATGGTAGCTGTTGGTTAAATTTTGGGGTATTGGAATTAGTTGCGGATAACTGCTGGAAAATGGGACATCTTTAAAAATTTCGGGGCATTTTTGGGTATCTATTAGACTTTTTCTCAGGTAGTATTTTTTTTAGTTGCATTTTAGTGTCCAGTAATGCGCCATATTTAGTCCCAAAAATAATTAAATTTTCAACGATATAAAAAGTAAAACTGCGTGTTGACCCTGCCACTGGCTGGTAAGGGGTGGAGGGGTAATTCCCGCCCAGGAATACAAAAAAATATTTAAGGTTCTGCAAAATTATCTGCAATAAGCTATAAAACAAATTAGATATTAAAAAAGGGTTTGAAAAATCCAAAAAATGATCTCTTTATAAAATTTTCTTGAAATTAAATGTTTATTTCTTTTTTATCAATTTTAACACTGCGATAACTCCTTAGGTTAGGTTAGGGATGTTCATGCAAAAACAATATCGATATTTTTCGATATATCATAGCCTACGATTATTGGGTTTGGTGTCTTATAGGTACCCGATTCATAGATAAATATGGTTTTAATTGAAAACTTAACTTATAAAGTTACGATTTATAAAAAAATTGTATGATAAATATTTTTTAAAAACTATAACTGATTTTAAAATTTTTATTTTGGTTACTTAAATGCTTTCTTTCTACATTGACATTGACATTTATCACTTTCAAAATAAGTATTAACAGTGTTGCCGGATTTAATAAATTTGGGTCAGCAACTTTTCACGTCTGAAATATAATTGGGGAAAATAAAAAGCCCTTTAACTAACCAGACCTAAAGGAATGGAATGTCTTTTAATTTTGATATTTGGTATATCGGATAAAATATATCTTTATATTTATATTTATATATATATATATATATATATATATATATATATATATATATATATATATATATATATATATAAATATATATATATATATATATATATATATATATATATATATATATATATATATATATATATATATATATATATATATATATATATATTATATATTTTTTTTTTATATATATATATATATATATATATATATACCGGGTTTTCAAATTGACTCTCACCATTGGGCTGGAAACTATAGGAGATACGAAGATGGTTAAATTGGGGCAAAGGGGCATTTAGTGACCAAAATATACCGTTTAAAAGTTTGAAAATTCCGAGTAATTCCGGAGATATCCTGAAAAAACGAAATTTTGGAAAATCGTTTTATTTTTTTTCCCGGGTTTCTTTTTCAACGAATTCCAAAATAAATAATACATTTGCATTGTCACTTTTTCCGCTCTATCGAATGGTGTTCATGTTTTGCAACTCGACGTTTCGTTTTTCCGTAACCATCATCAACTTTTTTTCTTATGGACGCCATTGGGAATTCCCAAATTTGAATGGCCCATCACATTTTCAACGATGTATCATAAGTTACCCTTGTTGCCCGGAAAACCGAAAATTAACTAGAATATTTTTATAACATAGTTGGCTTTGATTCTCAAATGGTGACGTGTAAATGACATTCTGGTTTTGTCAGTTGTGGTGTCGTTAAAAATGGAATTCACCAATAAAGAAAAACGAGATATTAAAACTTTATTACAAGAATGATAGGAACAAAAACATCAAGTGATCTTAACTCTATCCCGAGAGACGACAACCTCATCGAACTTTATTCAAATTATTGGATAGAAACCAATTGAAATTAAAATATAACATATACAGGGTATATCACCCTGTATATTTTCCAAAACTCTCCTATTAATTCTACATACATATTACGTCCCATATCATATCTATCTTACGCCGTTTCCGGTTTATTAAGTGATTTATGTATTTGTTGAGGTTTGGAATAATACTTAATAACTATTTTGCCACCTGTTCGTTACCAGTTGCTTTGGTATCCCGTTCAATAACAGCTTGACAACCAATGTCACATTATAATCAGACAAAATTAATTAATTTACTAAGTATGCCGTATTTATACACTTTTAGTGAATACGTAGACATGTTGCTAATTTATGGAGAGTGTACGAAAAAATGCGAGAAGAGCTACGGCATTGTACAGAGAGGATTTTCAAAAAAGAGCACCCCATAAGAACATTTGCGAAATTGGAACAAAACTTCGGGGGCTTTTCCCCCCAAAAGGGTACCCAGTTTTCCTTTAGAGAGGAAGATAACATTATCAATGCTGCTTTTTCTACCTCCTAACCATCAATTGAATTTCCCAATGGACGGTATTACGAAATTATCAATTAATGTATTTTGTGATAAAGGTTTTTATCCTACAAAATTCATCTGGTACAAAAGCGTAACACCGATTACGAAAGAAGGATTGAATTATTGCATGGATGTGAAGATACACGATGATCCGAATTTTTGAACAAATTTATGGACGGACAATCCCGATTTCATAACAATGGAATCTTGAATGAATAACAGCACTATTGGTTGTACAAAACCTCCTGGGTTCGGGACACATTTCCAAGAAATATGGGGAATAAATGTTTGGTGCGGAATTTTAAACGGCCGGATAATTGGTCCGTATTTTTATGAAGGGAATTAAAGAAAAGGCATTGAAATATCCTACCGGAATTCTTAGAAGATATTTCACTGCATGGCTATCTAAATATGTGGGGGCAACAAGGTGGAGACCCGCCCCACAACTCAGCTGAAGTATTATTTTATTTGGACAACAAATCGGAGAGAATTGGATAGGGAATCAGGATCCAGTCAGGAGCCCTATCACCTGACCTTTCACCTTTAGACTTTTTCCTATGGGGCCATTCAAAACAAATTGTTTATGGGAAAAAAGCCAAATTTGGAAGAATTAAAAACAGAATATCCATTGCCTACTGAAATTCCACAAGAATTCTTATAAACACCTGTAGACAAAATTTTTGAGAAGATGTCAGTTGTGTCAAAAAAGTGGTCATCAATTTGGACGACTTTTATAATTTGTTAGACTATTGAATTTAATAAACCGTTCAAACTTATTGGAAAAATCGAAAGAATGTCTTAATAAATGGGAAACGGCTTAAGATGATATGGACATAGTACAAAGTTTAAGAATTAATAGAAGAGTTTGAAAAACTGGAAAAATATACGGGTTTGCATTACAAAAATTAAAGATATTATTATTTCATTTATGGCAGTTATTTTAAATCCAAATGTAAATATCTTCCCAAAAATGGAAAACGGCTTAAGATAGATATAGGACAATACAAAGATAGATGTAAATTATAGAAGGTTTGAAAACTGGAAAATATGGGGTTTTTAAAAAATTAAAGTTAATTTTATTTTTTAGGCAAACCCTGTATATTTATATTTTAATTTCAGAATCTTTTTAAAAGAAACACCTTTATTGAAACAATTTTTTTTTCAGAATCTTTTCGAACAAATCCTGGGTAAATAGGTCGGTATGTATTTGAGGTTTTCATCTGAGTTTGTCAAGTTTTTGAAAAGCCATTGGAAAGTGCAACTGTTCGAAGATTGACACCAGTTAGACAGCATTAAATCCAAGACAAACTGCAAATCCAAAAAACAATAAAAAAACTCTACTCCGGTGAAAATCTGAACTAACATATATATATATATATATATATATATATATATATATATATATATATATATATATATATATATATATATATATATATATATATATATATATATATATATATATATATATATATATATATATATATATATATATATATATTATATATATATATATATATATATATATATATATATATATATATATATATATATATATATATATATATATATATTTTTAAAAAAATATATATATATATATATATATATATATATATATATATATATATATATATATATATATATATATATGCCGGAAACAACCTATGCCATCTGTTAAAACATGATAAATAATGAAAACCCCGGTTTTCCCCAGCGAATTTGTTTACAGTTTGTTTAAACAAAAAACTGTAAAAAGTTTTTTTAGTTTTTCGCGTATAACCCAAAAACTATTACAGATATCTCGATGGCGTCAATGAGACTATTTTAGAGAATTAAAAACTAGAAAATGGTTTTTATAGAGCTTTTCCGAGCATTTTCCGCAAAGAAAATCTGAAAAAACCCAAAAATTAACTTTTTTTTAATTTTCTCCTTTCGGTTTAAAGATTTAGGGTATTTTTTTTAAATAATAATAATAATATTTAGCTTTCGCAAAGAATTGTGTTTCGGATTTATAGATTTCGATTTGGGGTTCATTAAAAAAAAAAATTTTTCGAGGTCACCGTTGTAGGGGATCAATATATTTTAATTTTTTAAAACGGGATGAAAGTAGAAATTAAAATCTTTCTTTTCATATTTTGATTTTTTTCTTTGTGGGTGGTAAATCGGTGAAAAAGTCACTGAAAGTCGTTCAATACTCGAAAAACGACAAGCGAAGCAGAGTAATAGCGGTAGTAGGGAGGAGGCAACGGAGGAGAAATGCATATTAGTCCGGGAAAATCTTAACTTTACCGTTAAATGATTTTGGGGCATGAATCGAGATGAAACCTTTTGCATTTTCTTGAGAAACAAATTAACTACAGATAGTGGATCCCACGAAAAGATTTTTTTACCCTTTTTACCTTTTTAACCCCCAACATAAAACTATTCCAAAAAAAACGTTCCGTTATAGGTTTTTTGACCACGAAGAATATAACATTAGGAATTATACTTGAGAGCTTGAAGGGCAAAAAAGGATTTTAAATCAATACATTTCGCTAAAAAAATCCCCATTTTTATTGTTACATACAGGTATTAATCAAAATTTTTTTTGGCGAAATGTATGTTTTGGGATGGAAAAAAGGGTGAATTAATTTCTAAGCCTTCAAATTAATTTTTAATATCATATTAGAATTTAATAAAGAACCTATATTTACCATTAAAAATATAGAAAAAATTTTTTTTTAACAAAATGTATGTTTTAAGGGTGTATGGGCTAAAAAAACTAGTCCTTTCAAGCCCTCAAATGTTATTTCTAATATCATATTCGAATTCAGTCCAAAAAACCAAATGTACCATTAAATAAAAAAAAAACTTTTTTAAGCGAAATGTTCAAAGCTTTCATCAGGTCTGGCATGAGGGCTTTTAAAAACTTCCTTCTTACGGTCTTCCACCTAAGCTTTGTTCTTGGTTTCAGTTTCCTTTCTAATCGACGTATATTAGTTAGTGTAGATGGTCATTCCTCCAGTTTCTACCAAATTAATGCTGGGGTGCCCCGGGCTGTGCTGGCTCCCACGCTGTTTCTTCACATTTAAAGATCTTTCTCTTCCACAATAATCCCATTCATAGTTTTTTGACGATAGTACCCTCCACTCTATATTCAATTTCTTAAGCCACCTGTAATTCTGATTTCAAAACAAGCGCAGGTCAATGCAGATATCTCTTTCCAAGACCCAAACTTATCTTGGATTGGGGCCCAAAAATCTTGTTCAGTTTAATGCCTCGAAAAACAAATCAGGTTCGCTGTGCGAAAAAGTCTGCAAATGCTCATCCCTTACATATGAGCTGACAAGTTCTACAGAACAAAGATCGTTTAATCTTTGGATTTCTTTTGAGAATAACCTCAACTGGCACAAACACATTTCATCCTAGCTTCGGCAGCCAAAAAAGATTGGATTCCTTTTCGAGCCAGAAAATTTTTTCTTCCAATCTGTACACTCTGTATGTATCCCAAATCAGACCCTCTTTGAATATTGTTCTCATGTCTGAGAATGGCGTCCCCCACAACACTTGCATTCTGCCTCCATTCAAAGAAAGCCGTTCGTTTCAATTTTGATCCAACGCTCACAAAAGGCTTCCCTTCCGCCCACCATCGAGCTGTAGGGATCTTTCCCCTTCTATAGGTATTTTCCGACTTCTGCTCGGAGGAATTTGCCAGTAAATTCCTTCTCTGGCAGCTCCCCATCCTTTTACAGTTCAGTTAGAGAGGCCCCAACTTCCCCTTTCTTCGTTCCTTCATCCCTAGAGTGTCAAGACTATGGAACCAGCGCCCGCAGAAGTTTTTCCTTCTCCTCCCAATTCCAAAAAATTTAAGTTTGAACAAATCCCTCCACATGAAAACACCCACGGTGTTAGTACCGTGGATTGTCCCAAGATAAAAAAAAAAATACGTTTTAGGGGTGTAGGGGTAAAAATTTAATTTAGCCTTTTTTTAAATGTAATTTTATATCATATTTGTTCAGTAAACCTATTTGTACCATTAAAAATGAAAAAAACATTTTTTAGCGAAATGTATGTTTTATTGAGAGGGTAAAAATGGTAAATTTAACCCATTTAAGCTCTCAAGTATAATTTCTAATATTATATTCGAATTATCCCAAAAATCCACAAAAGAAACGTTTTTATAAAATAATTTTATGCGGGGTAAAAGGTTAAAAAACCGTTCGTATGGTCCACACTTTTCTGACAGTTTGTAGTTGATCTTTTTTTGAAAAGAAAAGGATTTTCTTGTTCCCTTC
This sequence comes from Listronotus oregonensis, assembly GCA_019359885.1. Taxonomy (NCBI): domain Eukaryota; kingdom Metazoa; phylum Arthropoda; class Insecta; order Coleoptera; family Curculionidae; genus Listronotus; species Listronotus oregonensis. The sequence goes on from JAHBCN010015563.1 coordinate 11,535, forward strand.
AAAATCATTTAACGATAAATTACAGATTTGGGACTAATAGGCATTTCTTCTTCTTGCCTCGCTCCCCACTACGACTCCTCTGCTTCGCTTGTCGTTTTTCGCATTTCGCACGACTTCCAGAGACTTTTTTTATCAATTTCCCACCCCAAGCGAAAAATTTAAAATTTGGAGAAAAGATTTTTTGATCTCTACATTCATACACCTTTCTCAGAATCAAAATATATTGATCCGCCTTAAAACGATCAGCCCCAAAACAGCCCCTAAATTTTTGATGAGCCCAAAAAAACTAAAATCCAAGAAATAATTTTTGCATAGTTAAACCACATATTTTTATCATTTTTCCAAAAATTCTCCTAAAACTTTAAACCAAACGGAGATATAATTTTTGAGTTTTTCGGATTTTTTGGAGGAAAATTGGAAAGTTCATAAAAAACATTTTGTAGGTTTTTAATTCTTTAAAAAATTAACCCCAATCTTAATAGTTTTTGAGTTTTGACGGAAAAAAAAAAAATTACATCTTTTTTACAGTTTTTATTTTAAAACAATTACAAACAAATTCCAAAAAAAGATCTATTTATCACGTTATAACAGATGGCACAGGTTGTTTCCTAAGTTTAAGTGTAAAAATGAGCACTTTTTTGCTCTGTTGATTGGCCTACTAGACCAGAAAAAAAACTTGTTTCGTGCAAAATTTTTATTAAAAAAATACTTAGTACTTTTGGTGAAAACCATTGTGCTATTCGTTAACAGGAGTTACAGCAATTGATGCGTACTAATATTAAACAGGAATCGACACACATAGCACTATTAAGTTTAAAAAAAAGAAAAATTGTGAATGAAACCAATTTTTCCTCCAAAAGGAAATTTATGCCTAAAGTTCAGGCTGCGGAACATTAAGGTCTCGTTTTAATAAACTACTACTCACTAATGTAAGTAAGAGTTAGGTAGGTAATAATTTCAAGACACGTACTTGTCCTTAGGCTTTCGGCCTGTGTAAAGTGTTCTAAGATAAAAAAAATTAGTTAAGCCCAATATCAGGTAATGAAATCTTATCTTTCTTTTTATATTTTAAAAAAATCAAAACGATCAAATTTAGCACTGCATTATTTTTAATTCCTTATGCTGAGGTTTCCTAAATTTCGAGAAAAGTTTTAACTTACCTCTTAATGAAAAAATGGTAAATGTGAAAACCATTCTATCGATAGTTTTATGAAGCCGTTAATTAAAAAAGCTGAAAATGGAATATAAAATCTAAGTTTTTAAAGCAAAGTCTCTTCCTCAAAAAATAAAAATTATGGTTTTATAAACGAATTATGTATTAATTTTATAAAATGGTGTAAAAATAGGTATATGTTAATTTTTCTAAAGTTTTTTTCTTCGCATGGTGGCATTACCGGGTTGGCTTTTTTAAATCCCATTTCACTATTACGTTTTAATGTTTGTTTAAAACAATAAAAAAGTTAAATCCCCCTCCCAAATAACATCGCTCTTTAATAGTTCATGAACTTAAAAAAGTAGTAGTACGCTTTTAAACCAAATTTTCTTAAAATGATTATAATTTATTTTAGGCTTATTGTATTATTTAAATATCTAGCTCCTGAGTTGCATTTTAAACAGATATAATAATTAGCAAGCAGTACAATAATGAAGATTTACTCAAGGTTAAATACTTTAATACAGACAATTATTGTGGTATACCAAGTCAAAACCAATAATTCTAAACCAGTAGGCTTGGAAATAAAAATATATAAATTAATCGTTTTCTTCTTTTTTGAAGACTAAAATATACCTACATAAAAACACAAACTGCAAACAAATAAACACATTAAAGACTGGCTGGGATTTTCCATTTTTAACTAGAAAGTGGGACATGGGACTTACACCAAAATAACCAGGTGCTATTGGCCATAAAGGAAAAACTATGGTAAAGAAAGTTTCATTTTGGAATTTGCAAAAAAGTTGATTTTTACCCCCCAGCAAAAATCTAAGTTTTAAAAAGCAAATCCAAGTTGTATTTTTTTCGTGAATTTGATTAAATTTTATCTCAACTTCCAAATTACACAAAATACTCATTTTTCATAAAGTTAAAGGCATTTCAAATATATGAATAAGAAAATTTTGTTTAATTTTATTACCGTAGGAAATGACGATTTTTCCGTGAGCGCCAATTTCGTGTGGTCCGCCAAAACGGGAAGTCATGCAAGAACGGAAAATCCACCCGGCTGTAATGAACAATATTTTTAAGATATTGGTATCTGAAAACAACATAAACAAAAAACATCGCAAAAAATTATTTAAGAAAATTGGATTATTTATTTTTATTTTTAAAACAGTAAAACAAAAACAAAAACAATTACAACTAATTAAATCGAAATTAATTTTGGACGGAACCGTTATGATTAATGGGTATTTATTTTACAATTCTTATTGGTGAACTCAATCCTTTTGTATTTCTTTTTGTTGAAGTAAAGATGTTAAAGCGGAGTGTTCGGTGTTTTGGTTTTCTTGATTGACTGTTACAGATTTTGTAGTTTCCAAGTTAAAGGCCAAACAACTTTTGCGATACTTCAATTTTTTTGTATGGACTCCTTATTCCTTCTCACATTGGAAAAAGCCATCTTCCGTTCTTTTCGAATGAGCAAATCCCGCCTTTTACCAACGTAGTAGCCGAAGAACCTAGCCCTTCCGGTATATTTTCAATTTTTTACTTTTAAGTATTTTGCAACAAGTTTTGAAATACCACTGATAGTATGGCACACAACATGTTGAGGTAACATCTTTGGTTTCGGTATGCAACAAATAATCTTCTACTCTCCATATTTTTAGGGCGGAGATCTGCGTATTTACGGTAAAGGTGTAGGGATTGAATTTGCAATTTTCATTAGTAATGGTAAAACTTTTTGACCTGTGAGTTTTTCCATCTCGTAAGAACACGACAAGGAAACGCCCAATATCTTCTACATCGTCTAAACTCGAACGTATTAAATCATCTCTGAGGCATGCGCCGAAGATGCCAAGCACTAAAATTACTTCTGCAGTAGATATTGTCCATCTGAAGCTTTACATAAAAATTTGGTTACTTGTTCTGATAAGAACCTTGGATTTCTTTGGTACATATCCTACAGCTTATCGTTTCGAAAATCGATAGTTTTTGGATATTGGTTGTGAGTATTCTCTTTTATTGCTAAACAACTCTTTAACATGGAGAATCGACTCCATAAGGTGGATGACTTCATAGATTTGGCTTTTTCAGAAAAATAAACTAAGAGAATCTCTCACTCAAATTTTTATTCTTTTCTGAGTCCGCCATTCGGTAAAATTGTGATATTCATGTTCATATCTCAACCTGGATTTCACTGGTAATAAATCTGCACTCACTTCTGCCTCTTGTTGTAATATAATATCGGGAATACCCGGATTTTCTTCAAAATGTCAATTTATTTTTTGAAAATGGCATAAATTTCACTGACAGAAAATAAAATAAGTCATTCATAAATAAATCGTTGTTATGAACGGTTTCCATGAATGGATTCTTGTATAAGCGCACGGAAAGAGGCATCGGGAAAAAAAATTCCGTGCGCTGGTCCGAAAATGTCATATTTACTGTATTTTATACACAATTGAAAATGTAGTATTTTCAGGTAAGTATAATAAAAAAAATTAATGGTTATCGTTTTTAAAAAACCATAGATAATTTTGCGAAACTTGTGATTCCGATAAAATTAAATCAAATTTACGAAAAAAAAAACAAATTAAGGATTTACTCTTAAAACTTAAATTTTCTCTGGGGGGGGGGGAAGGGGGAAAAACACTTTTTCGCAAATCCCACAATGAAAATTATCTTTACCAAAGTGTTCCCCTTGGGGCCAATAGCATCTGGTATAAAATTTGTGTGGGTCCAATCAGAGTTTATTAATCTAATCAATATGACATCCGCCATATTGAAAAACTCTTGTGTGACGTCAAGAAGGGTTCATTTCGGCCATGCTTTATGCCGGACCGTGGCGTAGAATTGAGGTGGAAACGAAAAACTGCTTTTATACCGACGAACAAAATTTATATTTCAAAAATATAAATGTAATTCAATTAAGTATTGAAATTAAAAATTAAAGCGACAACTACTACATTAAATATTTTAAAAAATGAGAAAAAAATTAAAATGTAGAAAATACTGATGATTGCTAATTTGTTATAATTATGAGTACCTACTTACTCTATTTTTAAACACACGATATTGAATTATTAACACCTTTTTTTCTTTAATAATACCCACCTATATTACGACGTTTATAAAATTTTATGAGCAAGTAAAGAAGTTTGGGGACTTTAATTATTTTTATCTTTGGGAAAAGTCCGCGAAGGCTGAGGCCTAGTATGAACGCCCCGTGGGTGGCTGAAGTGTGGTAAGAGGGAGTTTATTCACAAGAGACTTAAATTCTGCAGGTAGCAGGTTCCATAGTCTTGACACTCTAGGGAAGTTCGGGGCCTCTCTAGCTGAACTGTTAAAAGATGCATAAAAGTTGCACTACGTGTTGCTCTGTTGGGAGCTGCCAGAAAAGGAATTATACTGGCCAACTCGTCTAAGCAGAAGCCGTGAAAATACCTATAGAAGAAAGACAGGAAGGAAGCTTTTCTGTAAGTGCAGGATCAGAAATGGGCTTTTACAAGCTTTCTTGAAGATCTTTGTAAGATTACAAAATATCCAACTCCAAATCAGATACTGGAAGCCATAGAAAAATTAACTTTTTTTTTTGGAATTTATGACGGTGTTTTTGTATTACTTCATAAATATATAAACTTGTCTATTAATCCTTAATTTATTTTATTTTAAAACTAATTATGTTACTTTTAAAAAATAGTTATTTATTTACTTTCGGACCATACAGCATCTTGATATTGCAGAATAATAGCAAAATTTTCCATTTTGGCAATAAAATGAATTATTTTATGTAAAAAAAAGTGAATACAGGTTTATTGCTAAAAAACTAAACTTTATTTGTTTCACAACTACAACACTACAATACATTTACAAGTGCAACAATTAAATAAAATACAATTGAAATTTTTACATTTTGAAATAGATATGGAAGAAAAGAACACAGTACTTAGTGGTATTATTCAATAATATTTTGTGGTATACTACATTTTATATTTTAAAACAAACAAATCATTTAAGCATTAAAAACCTACTTTAAAGCAAACACAAAAATTTCATTTATAGTTTGTTGGCAGCCCTTGCAAGATAAAAAATAATTAGATCTCGTGTTCTTATTTTACTCGAAAGTTTAACTTACTTACAAGTTCTTTGCAGTCACTTCATACTACACAATCTAAACAAAACTTCTTCAGTGCAAGGTAAGTTTACATCAGTTAATTTTAAACTTGTAAAGGCAAATCTAAAATATAAATTATATTTTAAAACATGTCTTTTTCAACATAATATACCAAATAATTGGTAGATAATTACCAAAAAATTAAATACAATTAAAGAATGTAACTAACCGCAAACTTAATAAATGTACAAAATAATGGGAAAAAAATATTAAATACACATTCTACACCTAAAGTTGATCAGTTCTAGTTATAAACAAGTCAATATTGACTATTTACTTTCTTGACAACAAATAACTATAATTAAAATCAAACAAAAATTTCAATTTACTTACTAATAACTGTGTAACTACATTTAGAGTTGTGAAGAGTCACTGGTGGACTTAAAAAACTGTGTTTGTATTATCCGAGGTGTAATAATGCAAACTGAATGGAACTGCTACAATAAAAAAAATTGTTAGTATTAGCAGCATTAGGATATATCATATTTTTCACCTTACCTTCTTTATTAATCGCCTTTTTTCCTTTTGATCAGGATCTCATAATCACCGCTTTTGCAATTTTTCTGGAAGACATATAAAAATCGTCTTTTTTAACATGCTCCGAGCAAATAACAGAATCCTTATGGGAAACACAACTTTTGGTCATTGCACACTAAGGACTAATTAAAACTACACGACTAAACACTACCAATAACAATATAGTAAAAACAGTCAAAACCAATAAAATATTAACTCTGTACACAAATATTTTTAACTATAAAAATAACCCCATATAAAAACTTCGACTTGTGGCACGACTCTGTCCACAGCTGAGAATGCTAGTAACTTTTAGAGTTACCCTACAGGGCCGCCAACATAAGCGACCCTTTTCACACCCTCACGTCTTGGACTTTTGCTATCCCCATTCTCGACGATGTCATAACCCCTTTAGATTAATAGACTCTGGGTCCAATGTATAAATTTTTAAATAGAAAAGTTTAAAAATCCTAGCAACGCTATTCACTTAAATTAGTAATAAACATATTACCGAATGACATACCCGACATGTAAGGGGGCGTCCATTGTTTACGTGAGGTATATAGGGAGGGAAGGGGATAGAGCCAAATCTCACTTAATCTCACATGGGGAAGGTTCTTGGTAAATTTTATGTTTTTTTCGCAAGAAAAATATAAAGTTGCGAGAAAACTGGATTAAAATAAGTAAAACTTGTTTCTCCGCTTAAATATAGTTTAATCGTACACAAGCTAATATAATAAGCTAATCATACACAATGATATTTTCTCACTATAATTCAGAGCTGGAAGGATCCTTCAAAAAAGTAATCGAATCCGGATCCTCGAAAAGGAATTGAATCACCAATTCGAATCACGATTCCTTTTTAAGAAATGAAGTAATCGAATGGATCACGAATTTGATCATCTCTAGTTTTTATACTTACAAATGGTAACTATGATACGAATGATACTACATAATCCAGATGATAAATCAAAGATTTTAAGACGGATGTGTGCTATAACTCTTAGCCAAATTAGTTTTTGGTAAATATTTTTTAAATTTCAATATGTTATTTCTAAGGTCAACTTGAAACAATGAAACTACCCCTAAATAGATGATTTTTTCGAACTGTATCTCAAAACTTGCGATGCTGGATCTAAGTTTTTTATTGTGATTCTTAAGATAACCTCAAACAGCAACTTATTTATCAATAGGACATCTTATTGTAACTTTACAGCAAGTTTCCGTTTATTAATTTCTTTGCTTGCGAAATATAAATATGTATTAAAATTTTAAATTTATATTTAGGAATTTGAATAGTTATAATAAAATATCCCATTTAAAAGTCTCTCAAGGATAAGATATTAAAACATTATGAAGATGGTGCAGTTAGAATTTTTAATATCAAATGCAAGTAAAATTAATGCCCGTTTTTGAATACACACTCTGTGGTTAGGAAAAAAATATTTTATTTAAATGCTGTTTTTCTTGACCTAAAAGCAACATATTCTGATTAAAAATCAGATGTGAGGTGTGTTTACTCATTTAAAGATTTTAATATTCAGATGTTCTGGTTAGTCTTTATTTCTATTTTCTGAAAATCATTGGGATACTGATTAAGAATCTTGGGTAAAAATTTTAAAATTTAAAATGAAAGATTTAAAACGGCGGATTTTGGCATTTATAAACCAATTTGCCTCCGATTCGGGATATAAGGGTTTTTAGGAGGGCTAGGTCAAAATTTGGAAATTAGGAATCTTAGGTCAAAATTTTGACATTAAAAATGGAGTATTTAAAATATAAGGAATCCATTCCCCTGGAATCAGAACCTTTCAAAAAGGAATCGATTCCGGATCATTTTAAAATTCTAAAATAAATCTGGATTATGGATCCTATTTTTAAAAAGTAATCGATTCCAACCTTCGGATCCTTAAAAAGGAATCGATTCCTGAATTCGATTCCAAAAGGATTTGATTTCTCCTCAGCTCTTCTGTAATTCTAGTCTACGTTCCCAGTAGTTTTAAATACTAGTCCTAACTAGTCTTAAATAAAAATAATTAGGCAAATTATGTTTTCTTTTAAATAAATCCAACGCAATCAAGCACAGTTTAACGTATTAACACTAAAAACACGCATTTTGACAAATCTCTCGTGAGATAAGGGAGGAGGAAGAAAATCAAGCCAACATCTTACTAAGTGGAGGGGAGGTGATCAACAAATCGCAGTCGCCTCACCTTTTTATTGGAATTTTAAACATATTACTCTACAATTAGGACTTAATAATTTATTTATGCGGCTTTTGGTTAAACTGGCGTTGTAAAATGATTTACTCAAATAAGTTTCAGTAGGCCATGACATAGAGCTTGGATTATCTTAAAGCGTAGTGTGCTGTGATTAAAAAAAAATTTTAAAGACATCCTTAAGTGTTATAATATTTTGGTCTGGAGGGTGATTAGATTTTTCATATTTCGAAAAAAATATCTTAAACAACTGGCAATATTTAAAAAAATAGGAAATTATGAAGATATAATAAAAACAGCATATTTTTTTGTCCATTCCATATAAGAATCTAATTTTTGATAGATTTTGTTATTAATATTGATTCTAAACCTCCAGTGTAACAATGACATATATTTTTATTGAGTTATCATGCAATAATTATTGGTATAATTGCTAAAACAAAACAATGAAGATAAATGTATATGGCAAACACGAAAGAAAATAATGGATTTATGGAATGGACAAATAAAAATTGTGCTGTTTTCATTCTATTTTCCAAATTTTCAAAATACTGCCAATTGCTTTAGGGTTTTTTTTTCCAAAATATGAAAATCTAGTCTCCGTCGACTGATATCAACCAAGCCAAAACATTGTAAAACAAATTGTAAGATATCATCTGTTCTTTTAAAATCACAGCAAAATACACTTTATTATGGCCCAAGCTGCTTATCATGGCCTCCTGAAGCTTTTTTAAATAAGTTGTTTTTTTTACGCCATTTGACAAGCGACATTTGCACAAACAGATTGGAACACATGACTGAAAAAATAATTATAAAGCGAATCTGAGGCTTGAAACACATATAAGGTGGTATTTGATATAAATAATTTTTAGTTACTTCCGGTAACTGAAAGTCGCAAAAATAAATAATTAAGTATTGAAAAAAGGCAACCTCTCCCAATTTTAGAATAATATATTTGTATATAATAAAATAATAATAAGCTTTTTTTATCTCCGCTGGGCCATCGGTGTGTTAACGTTTAAAAAGAAGGCCATAAGCGATATTAGTTTTTTTGTTTGTTTAATAAATAAAGAAAACATAGACTTATTAATTAAAAAATGGGCGACAATAATATAGAATTAAACAAGCTGTGTGTGAGATATTACCAAAGTTTTTTTTTTGTTTATAAAGGCCAGGGTAAAAAATAACTTTGGTTATGTTGGGCTTGAAAGAGATTGGTTGATTGGGGTTATTAAAGACGTAAAATTGGCAATTTATAGACTTTATGAAATATCTAATAAAAGTTAAGGT
>JAHBCN010015564.1:0-20794 GCA_019359885.1 Listronotus oregonensis
TTGTTTTTGTTTTTATTTTATTCTTTGTATCTATATCAAATGGGAAAAAAGGGAAAAAAAATAAAAAAAAATCTTACTTTTTGAGATGCTTTAGTTTATTTTTATTTCTCAAAAGTGCTGCCAAATAACTAAATGTGCATTTTCTAAACTTGATTTAAATAGGAGTTATCCTTAACGTTTGCTTATATTCATATTTTTCCTCTATTGTATTCGTTAACTAACATTTTATTACTCATCGTCAGTAACAGTGAGCAAAATGTAAAGAAAGAATAGGTGTCTTCAACACCTAAAAAGTAAAAATAATTATTATCTATTCAATATTTTACATCCAACTGTTCACCTGAAGAGGCCCAGAACTTTCCACTTTGCCCGCTCTTTTATCTCCAGTGTAATTAGACTATAGAACTACTCTCTACAGATGTTTTTCCTTCCACTAAATTCGAATATTATATTAGAAATTACATTTGAGGGCTTAAAAGAACTAAATTTACCCTTTTTTACACCCCACACTCCTATAACATACATTTCGCTAAAAAAAAGTTTTTTCCCCTTTTTAACAATAAATATAGGTTTCTTGAGTTACTGAATTCGAATATGATATTAAAAATTACATTCGGTGGCTTAGAAGAGTTATAACACCCTTTTTTCTCACCCTACACCCCTAAAAATAAATTTCGCAAAAAAAAAAGTTTTTTTTTTTTAATTTTTAATTACATATATCTGGTTTTTTGGCCAAATAATATTAAAAATTACATTTGAGGGCAGGGGCTAAATTCACCCTTTTTTACACCTTACCTCCTAAAACTCATTTCTAAGCCCTTCCTAAAGTCCAAAATTTCGCAGTGGCTCATTTAATACCGGCCACCCAACCGACGAAGCGGCTGAATAAAAATCTTACACTAATAAATATTTTTAAGCCTATAAAAACTTTTCCGCTCAAATAACTGTGAACCGGCCAAAAGTTTCAGCCCACTTTCTTTTGCGAAAATAAATTACCAGCCAGCGATCGCATTTAAAATAGCACGCCAACATGTAGGAAATCATTGTTATCAAAGACAATAAATGTGGCAACACACATCCCTTGGTTTACAATTTTTCAGACTTGAAAATAAGCGTATCACAGGGTTTTCGTGCTGTTCGATGATTTGATAGTTATTATTGATTTATGGACAATTTTGCGAGTTTAAATTTTAATTTATACAGGATTTTTCTTATATTGTACATTCTAGTTTTCGTTGTATATAGATATTGTTTTGTGGTTTTATTAAGTGTATCTTATTTAGTGTATAATTTATATAAAGATTTAGTGTTGTTAAGTGGTTTTAATTCAGTAAACCATGAATATTCCAACCTTCAACTAGTAATCCGCCTACAAAAAAAACTCAATTAACGTTAAAAGAAGAATAATGGTTAAAAATGTTTACCATGGGCTTCGGGAACGAAATCCTGAACTAACCACTTTGGATGCTGCAGAGATATGTGCAACTTTAAAAAAGTTTCTTCGCGCACGGATTTAGAATTTTGAAAGCCTTTAAAAAACGACCAAAGAAAAAGTAAAGCAGCCCAGACAAAGGCCGGAAAAAATAATCCTGGATGATGACACAAAATACGCCATTCGTCGCAAAATCCATGTTTTTTTTTTCAAAATGAAATACCAACTTTAAAAAAAAATTATGGTAGAAGTGAATAACGACAATATCATTAAGACTTTTGGCGATCTTTAAAAGAAATGAATTTTAGGTATCAAAGAATCAAAAACTTCTTATTGAAAAGAATGAAATTGTTTTATGGCGGCGAAATTATTTGGAAAAAATACGGGAGTTTCGGGAAAAGGGCAAAAAAATATATTCACTGACGAAACATGGCTTAATGAAGGGCACACGGTTGGGAAGGTATGGCAAGATCTAAACATTACAAGTTCGAGACAGGCATTTATGGAAGGATTTTCTCAAGGACTCAGAAATCCCAGTGGAAAAGGTCGTCTCTAATAATACCCATAGTGGAAGTAGTCTGGTTTCTTAGATGGTGAACGTGAACGTGTTTGAATCTCGCAAAACAGGAGACTACCACGAAGAAATGGACGCCGATGTTTTTGAGCGATGGTTTTTTTTCGATTCTCCTTTGAACCCGATTCGGTAATTTAATGGACAATGCTCCATACCAATCAAGCCAAAAAAAATTCCTACGTTGCAAAAAAAAAGCTGAAATATGACGATAGCTCTCTTCAAAACTTAAAATTCGACACAGCAATGCTTAAAATTCAGTTGTTGATCTAGTGAGGGCAAATAAACACAAATATATAAAATATCTACTGATGAAATGGCTCGGGAAAAGAATGTAACAGTGTTGAGACTGCCCCTCCATTGGAACTTAATCAATTGAATTAATATGGGCGCAAATAAAAAGTGAAGTAGCACGTAAAAATAAAACATTTAAATTAGCAGATGTCAAAATATTTTAGACAGGTAATTTCTAACGTGACACTCATGATTGGAAAAAGTGTGTCGGCAATTTAAAAAAAAAGAACAGAGGATGTGGGATTTGGATATTCCGTTATAGTGCTGAACCTTATTAATCACCCCTGCCTGATAGCTCCTCAGATTCAGATACGTCTCTTGACAGCAATTCTGCCAATGAATCAATGTAAGGTGAGTGCCGTAGATTGCCAATATTTGAACATTTTTCTTGTGGCCAATATATTAACAGAAATTTTAATACAAATAAACAATATTAGTAATTATTCACTAATTTTTTGCCACTCCCTACTTTCCGATTGTTAAACATGAATCAGAAGTTTTTTGGCTCTTAATTATAGTTTTTCAAAAGAATAATAATTAAATTTTTTAATTACATTTTACGATAATCGTTTAAAAGTCTATCATTTGCACAAAACACATTTAAAAACCCTATTTTAATATTTAAAAAAAAACACGGAAAAAACCTTAATTATTAAAAAAAAACCATGTCGAATTAAACCTGGAATTCTAAAAATTTCTACCTTTGCCAAGTTGTAATAGTTTTCTTTATGACATTTTATACGGACCTTGCTTCGCCCCGCAATGTTTGATCAAAAATATCCACTAAATATGGCACTCGCAAGAAGAAAAAATCGTCATTGGATTCTCGCTGATGATTTCAGGGCTTTCGTGTTCCTTATATAGTGGATATTTTTGATGGTAACTTTGAATATCGTATTTAATATTGAGATTGCAAGATCGGTGGTGAATTGGCAAGTCTGTAACTTGGATTTCTATCGTTCTGCTTTTACATCTTTTTTAATTTTATTATTTTTTTCATGTAGCAAAATAAAATCAAGAAGGTAAAATTAAAGTAAAAAATGTTTTTTTTTTGGAAAAACGTTGAAAAATCCCCAAAAAAAAACTCAAATTTGTGTTCATGACCTCAAAATAGGAGGTGTGCAAAATTAAAAAAAAAAAATTACATTTTTTATTAATCCGCATAATACCAAAATAATATAGGCTTGTTACTAATTTAAAGGGTTGATGAAAATGTGAGAAATTAACTTTTGCTTGAAAAAATTTTTTATGTTTTGACGAAATTTTATCATTTATTTTCTAAAATGCGTACGCCACTGGAATTGATTCCCTGACCCACACAACCCGGGGCCTCTAAAAGCGAGCGATGCGTCATTGACAGAAATTTTGGACTTGAAGTATAGCGAAATTTTTTTTATGGGTGAGGTTTTTAGAGGGGTGTATTTAGCCCTTCTAAGCTCTTAATTGTAATTTTTAATATCTTTTGAATTAAGTGACCCAAAAAACCTATATGTACCATTAAAAACAGGAAAAAGTTTTTTGCGAAATGTAAGTTTTAAGGGTAAGGGGTAAAAAAGGGTGAATTTAGCCCTTTTTAGCTCTCAAATTATTTTCTAATATTATATTTGCATTCAGTGGCCCAAAAACCTATATGTACCATTAAAAATGGGAAAACACTAATTTTTTGGCAAAATGTATTTTTTAGGGGTGTAGGGTGTAAAAAATTGGGGTAAAAAACACCCCCTTGCGTAGTATCCAATATTTCTTTCTGACACTTTGTAACTGATCTGTTTCTAAAGAGAATGCAAAAGGTTTCATCTCGATTCATGTACGAGTACTTTCAAAATCATTTAACGGTGAATTATAAGTCTCGTGTTATCTTGCTCTCATTTCTCTTAAGACACTCTGTATATTAGACTTAGGCTAAAAATTGGTAGTTTGGAAATACTGTACATGATTTTTTTATTTTTGGGTTTTTTTAAACTTATAAATCTGCCCCTATTAATAAATAAAATTGCTACTCGCGAATAACGTTTATGAATTACAATGCTTACCGAAACAAATCTAACTAGGTTTATATGACCCATATATTTGACTTTCAAGGTTATTGGTTTTTGTGCCCTAGCTATTACCAAAGTTATGTTTTTTCTCTTTTCCTAACTGCGGTTCATTCCATTTACTGTTATAGGCTGAGTTGGCTATCTTCATGGACTAAAACAAATCCAACAAATCAAGAAAATATCTGACATAAATAAAAAAACTTAATAAATTATGATCTTTATAATTTAAAGCAATGTAATACGGGGTTCCCCATAATAGACTTCCTATTTTGATATTTAAATAAATTCTATATGAGATAAGTCAGTTAGTCAGTACGTTTTTTATTATTTTCTTTAGCCTTTGGGATTTGAATCAACATTTTTTTAATCGAGCGGCACCTGTCACAAAAAGGAAAAATTGATTTTCGCAAAAGGTCATTTTTCTTATAAAGCATCATTAGGTTTGAACACATAATTTAATGTTTAGTTTTAATTTTCATGAATTATTCAGTTCAACAATGAGTTTTTTTGCGTGAAAACATAAAGAGTAACTTAATAGAAGAAGAAAAGCGACAGTTTATACCGCTAAAAACTCTATCTAACTAAATTTGCGAAAATTTTAATGGCCGACTCATTTCACTATTTGGGGATTTTTTTGTGGGGCTATTTAAAGTCAAAAAGCTTTTGCAGCTCGTCCAGAAAACATCCAAGATCTTAAAGTCCGAAATCCTGAAGACGTCCGGTGAATAGATCAGGTTTTCCTTCATCGTGTTATGAATAATTTATTGTTAAATCTTGAAAAGTGCATTGAAGTTAATTGCACTTACTTAAAAGACGTAATTTTTAAAAGTTTGTATAAGCCGTATGTTATAGTAAATCCCAAAAAGTGAATTGTAATTAAGCGTAATATAATGTTAGTTTTATTAAGTTTAACAATTTTACTGAACAATCAAAATGGGTAGTCTATTATGGGGAAGCCTGTATATCTGAATTAATTACGATATACATTTAGGTATTTTTAAACCCGCTTTTTAATTTCTCAACAGTAGAAGGAAAAACACGACAGAATTAGAAAAAAGAAATTTTAGAAACGGATCCAGATTATTTTTATTGATTATTTTATATTTTTTAATTATTTGGCACAAAAAATCAAATGATAAAAAGTAATCCTATTTGCGAACGTTCAATTTTGGGAACTCAACATCAACAAAAAAGATGTCAACTAATGACTACTTACTTTTTTAAAGTATAAAGTATAACTTTCTGCCTATGTTACTAATCAATTTGACATTACAGTTCTAATTGGCTATACAGTGTGTCCCAAATTGATGGGAATGTATGGGGATCTTGGAAACCACGATAGATAGAAAATCGGTTAAATGGGGAAAGTTTTGGACAATTATGTTAGTAAGCTAATCCCGTTTACTACATGGTTTTATCTATTCAGGTTTTTGAGCAATTTTGAAAAAACCTGAAACATGCATTTAGGAAAATCGGTCCTATTTTTTTTATAAGTGAAAATTTTTTAAATCTGTAAAAACTTCTTTAAAGTAAGTTTTTTTTTGTAGAATATGACGGAGTAGTCAATTTTTATTTTCTACGTTTCAGGTTTTTATAATCATCATCAACTTTATTTTTTCATATGGACGCCATATTGGATTCTTACGCAGCCAAATAGTGCTTTTTATTCTGATTTCAACAATGTATAACATGTTATAATTTAAGAGTTTATAACCTCATTTATTTCAAAAAACAAATATTTTCTCAGTTGGCCTTGATTCCGGAGAACGTCATTTTTTTGTAAACAATAAAATATTAGTAATTGGCAAAATAGATAAGCTGAACAGATATTTTACAGAAATGGGTTCGCGAACATAGCTATAACGTTGATGAATCATCATCAACTTTACTTTTTCATATGGGCGCCATATTGGATTTTTTCGCAGCGAAATAGTGCTTTTTATTCTTATTTCAACAATGTATAACATGTTATAGTTTAGGAGTTTATAACCTCATTCACTTCAAAAAACAAATATTTTCTCAGTTGGCCTTGATTCCGGCGAATGTCATCTTCAAGTTAGCTCGGGTACGTTATTAAAATCTTTTCAACTTTGTAAAATGGTTAATTATTTAAAAAAAAAACTTGATATTTTGCAACGTTATTTCCAAAGCAATAAAAATGTTAATATAGCTGCGCAAACGTATTTCGACAATTTTCCTGAAAGGCAGCATGCTAAACTAACACACTTTCGAAAACTGGTTACAAATTTGATTAAATTTGAAAGTTTTAAACCACGACCTAAAAGTACGTTGAAGAAAATCGACAACGAGATTCTGCAAGTTAACCAATATTTTAAAGAAAATCCAACACCCTCAGCCAGGGATGTTGGATTTTCTTAAATATCCGTCGATAACCAATAAGTTTGAAATAACATATATATCTTATAACGCGTTGCCAATGTTTCAAGTAAGTTTATTTTCTATTTTTATATAATTTCTTAAAAATAATTATTTTATTATAGTACTTAAAACAATTCAATTTAATAAAAAATTTAAAACCCTTTTTTATGTCTTCTCATGTTTTTTGTTACTATTATTGCAGAGCAGAACTGCTCTCCATAATAATCTCTAAAAAAGTATAATTTTTTAAAATAATATATAAATATCTTTATTCTGGAGAAAAGCCAAATAATTTTACTTTTAATTCGGTATTAACGTTATAGCTATGTTCGCGAAACCCATATCTGTAAAATATCCGTTCAGCTTATCTATTTGTCAATTACTAATATTTTATTGTTTACAAAAAAAATAACGTTCAATCAAGGCCAACTGAGAAAATATTTGTTTTTTAAATTATAACATGTTATACATTGTTGAAATCAGAATAAAAAGCACTATTTGGCTGCGTAAAAATCCAATATGGCGTCCATATGAAAAAATAAAGTTGATGATGATTCTAAAAACCCGAAACGTAGAAAATAAAAATTGACTACTCGGTCATATTCTACAAAAAAAGTTGCTTTAAAGAAGTTTTACAGATTTAAAAAATTTTCACTTATAAAAAAATATGCCGATTTTCAAAATGCATGTTTCAGGTTTTTTCAAAATTTCTCAAAAACCTGAATAATTAAAACCAGGTAGTAAACGGAATTAGCTTACTAACATAATTGTCCAAAACTTTCCCCATTTAACCAGAGTTGATTAACCGATTTTCTATTTATCGTGGTTTCCAAGATCCCCATACATTCCCCACCAATTTGGGACACACTGTATAAACAAAGTGTCTAATCAAATTTAATTTGTTATATTAACTTGATAAAACACGCAGATGATGTTTATCCTGATTAAACAGTTTACCTCGCTTTCCATTTTTTGAGCATAATAACAAATAAGGAAAAATAGGAGCACCCAGGCAAAGAGAAGCATTGTGTATCTTATCCTGTCAAGCATATTGGTGTTGGAATTAGCTATTTGGTAACTTATGACAGCTAGGGTACATGACGTCATTGTCACGTAAATAATTAACATGTGACTGAAGATATTGCACACCCTCTCTGCATAACTAAAATAAAAGGACATTCCTATTAAAAATATTGCCTTCATTGCAGAGCTGTCGGTAATTGCATTAAAATAATTGAAAAATTGTTTTCAATTTCTTCTCAGTAATTGGATTACTTTAATTCAATTACTTTCCAGAAAAAGGAAATTGTATTTGGATTGTTAACTAATAGGATAATGTAGGTAGGTTTGAAGTAAGTTGACTTTTTCACGCCCTCCACTGCGACCGCTCGGTCGATTGTGGCTCACACCTTTATATTTCTCCTAATAGGATCAAAATTCTAATAAATCCGATATCAGATTGGGAGAGAGAATAATGTAATCGTAATTGGTAATTTATTTTCAGGAATTCTAAGTAACTCAATTACTTAGAAAATAATTCGATTACTTATAAATTAATTGAATTACTTAGAAATTAATTCAATTACCTGGTAAATAATTGAATTACTACGAAAAATTCAATTACCTTGGGTAGGATAAAAATAAGTTTTATTTTAGAGTCATTTAATGTTGAACTTGTCGAGAAAGCAGTTTGAATAGTGTGACGCGCACGTATGATGCATATTAGTATAAATATTTTATTTGTTTAGTGTATCGTGTTTAATATACGTGGTAATTTAAATAAAGTAATTGATAAACTATTCAATTACTTTTAGTTTCAATTGATTATTGAATTACTTGTAACAAACATGCTAGTATTGGTAATCGTAATTTACTACTACTTAGAAGAGTAATTGGTAATTGTAATTGCGACAGCTCTGCTTCATTGGGTGTTTTTACCCTTGCTGACAACAGTATAAATACGATCGAAGAACAGTGCCAGCAGCGATTCAGGTTTTTTACTTCTACGACAAGTATTCACATATTAGTACGAAATCTGAATTAGATCTTCACCCATTTGCCAACCAGATAAAAACTTTTTTTATCAAATATAGTATGTAAACAAATGTATTTGAATGGGATGGCTAAAAAATTATGGTAAATGATTTTTTATTATTATTTATATTCCATGTATGTCATTTCTTTTTTAATTCTCATAACAGAACTGACATACAACTAAAATTTTATTTCGTCTATATCATAAACAAAAATTTTAATAATTTCTTTAATATAAAATTTCAAAACTTTTCAAGGGCTTTATTTATAAAATTGACAAAAAAAGTGGTATATTAGTACTGTCACACGGGGAGTGATAAAATTTTAATTTTTTAAAATTTTTATAGCCTTGGCCATAATTTTTTAGGTAACCCATTCGCGGTAAATTATGATTATATAGTATAGTTGACAAAAAATAATTTTCATCCAGTTGGCAGAAATGTGCTTGCTCTGCGAACCACTGCCTTAATTTTTACTTTACATATCCTAATTTTTTTCTTCCTGAATGATAATGAAGTATCTCCATTTGTTTATACGATACGTATATCGAAAAATATCAAATAAACTTTTTTTCGGTATTTTGATATTTTCAAATTTAATTAAATTTTACATACTCGTAAATGTAAATTTTGCTTAAGATGCGCTATTATAACTTCATGGATAAGGACATGGCCCATAACATGGCATTTTGGCTCTCGAACGATTTTTTAAAATTTGAGTATGTTATTTCTTAGCTCAAGAGGAACATCTTTTAAATGGAACATTTTTGTGCAAGCCGATAGGGTGACCCAAAAGAAATCACTGAGAAGTTTGAAACGCTTTGTTAATTTCAATATAAACGCATAAAAAGAGCAAAATTTCGTCTAAATCCAACGGAATAATATTTTATATATTTGTTAAGAGTTCAAATATTTTGATTTAACATTTAATACATACAGGGTGGTCCAGTATCAAATAAATAATATGGATTATGCCAACTAAAATGTTAATATCGTGATATACTTGTATATATTTTCAGAATTTATACATTTCTGACAGTTTATTAAGGTAAATTTTAATTAAAATATTTTAGTTTATTGTCCCAAATATACAGGGATATTTAAAATTAAAGATTTTTTTTTATTTGTTTCCACAAGTTATTTCGTGACATATAAAAAGGTACATAGTTTTAAAATCTGCACATTTTTCTGGCAATTTTTTAACAGAGGTATAATAAAATTAAGCTATGTTAAGCACATTTTTTTTTTCAATGGAACGCTCTGTATATTTTGCCAAATTTTGACTCTTTATTCAATTCAACATCGAAAATATAAAAAACACTATACGTCAATAATTGCTGGTTTTTAAGATTATTAAGTAACTAAACGATATGGCACACATAACATGGGATTCTGGCTCTCCAACGTTTTTTCTTTTTGAATTTAAGTATTTGTTCTTTAGGTCAATGAAAACATCTTTCTAATAGGACATTTCTGTGCAAGCCTACAGGGAGGCCAAAAATCACTGAGAAGGTAAAGTTTCCGGTTCCTTAATACTAATTTAAACGTCTAAATAAAAAGTCTGACTTTTTGACACCTAATTTTAACAAAAATAATTTACATACTTGTTTAGAGTTGAAAAATGTGATTTCTATTCAACACATACAGGGTGCTCCAGTATCGAAGAAGTAAACATGTTTATGCCAAGTAATATGTTAATTTCATGATATATTTGTATATATCTTAAATTTTTACTTTTTTGCCAGTTTCTTGTGTTCCAAATTAAAAAAGGGGGAATTTTTCGTTTTTAAATTTTAAGGTAATAATCATAAAAATTAATAAATAATATAATAAACAATATTGAATCATTAATAAGTAATTCTACACCGTATTTTGCACGGCAAACAATTTTAAAACGACTTATCTAAAAAGACAGGTAAATCCCGGAGACACGGTGAATGAAACCTCCTAGATACTTCACCCTGTAGGTGTACACGAAAAATATGTTAGTTATGCATAGTTTAATTTTATTATACCTCTGTTAAAAAATTGCCAAAAAAAATGTTCAAATTTTAAAACTATGTACCTCTTTATATGTCCAAAATATCTTGTGGGAACAAACTAAAAAAAAAATCTTTATTTCTAGATATCCCTCTATATTTGGGACAATAAACTAAAATATTTTAACGTAAATTTATCTTAATAAACTGTCAGAAATGTTTAAAATTTTGAAAAAATATACAAGTTTTATACGATATTAACATTTTAGTTGGCATAATCCATATTATTTATTCGATATATAAAAAATTTCCGTTGGATTTAGACAAAAAATTTCACTCCTTTTATGCGTTTATATTGGAAATTTAAACTTCAAATTCTCAGTGATTTTTTTTTGGGCCCTCTATAGGCCTGCACAAAAAAGTCCCATTTAAAAAATTTTTCTATTGATCAAAAAACAACTTACAATTTTAAAAAAAACGTTCGGGGCCAAATCCGATATTATGTGTGCCATGTCCTTTGGCTTGGAATGTAATCATCCCCAATAAGGACGAAACATATAGTCGTCTTAGCCACACCTGAAGATTTCATTTCCCCTTTTTGGGAACAGGTAGTTTTTAAACAATTGGCAAAAAGCATACTTCCGACGACGTATTTTTAAATTTATTAAGAGCCATATTTCCAAAAGACTTTTTCTTTTTATTTTTATATTATACAACAAGGCATCCACCATTATTGGTGTTGGTGTCATGTTGAAGTCGGTACGTTAAAAACGCCAAAAAATAAGCCCTTAATAACTTACTCTAAAATCGCTTGATGATATTTAACACATTTCACAAACTTATGCTTTATTTCAGTGCTTTGATGCAAATGTGGATCTTTAACGTTTGTGTTCCCGTCAAAAACCTCTTCAAACATTTTACTGCAGTTTTCAAGTTGAGCTATAATATGCATTAGTAGACCTAAAACAGATATGATATTATAAGCCGCTTTCTTATTTTTTAAAAATTTTTGGGTTTAAATTTTGTTTATCTGCGGAAAGTGGTACCTCAAAGGCCGACACTCGTGGTTTGCAGGCCTTAACGTCATTATTTAACCATTTAGCGACTAAGCGCATATAACATTGCTTACTTTTGTTGATTTGTCAGTACTTAATTTTCTTGGAGACTTGTATTTTGTATCCCGGGTCATACCACGGAGGTTTAAAATTAAAGGTTTGACGTATTGTAGATAAGAGACAGTTTAATGACAGAAAAAACATTTATTCCCCTTTTGTATCCTTGCTTTTATTTCGCTACTGTTATCGTTATCCGAGGTTATAACTACCCCTAGGTACGGGGAATTGGTTTACGTTTCGAAATTGTAGGTGTCCATGGTTTTTTTTGTCCTGTTCTGTCCCTTACTGCTCTCCGTCTGACATGCATATATTGTCCTCGTTGATCGTAGGGCCTACCTTCTCGTCTCCTGCTTTCCGATGGGAGAGTATAAATAAGGAACACGGCTGTTCTTTGGATGAAATTAATAATGCTAAGAGTTATAAGACGCCATTTCCAGATTTTTTGCAGCTATTTTAGGAAATAATACATGTTAGACTAATTTTTATATATATAATATGAGCATTATTATCGTCACTAAAAGTATGAATGGCATTAAAGGTAAAAGAAAGAAGATCCTAGATGTAAAGAAGCAACATAATTTGTGTCGTTATTAGAACTAGGGTTTCCCCCGTATTAATTTGATAAACTACAATAAGAGATATATGTAAGATGGGGCGAATTCGGACGATTTTTTAGGTTTTGTAAATAAGGTTGTATCTTGTATTACTTTAAAACAAAAAAATAAATATATAACGTGATATGTTGACTATTGATAACTGGTAAAAAAAGTTTCAGAATGTGGGCGCTACCCTTTTATTTTTTTCTATATATACTGTCCGAATTCGCCCCGCTAGGTGGGGTGAATTCGAATATCTATATTTTTTATATAACCCGAGTTGAGACCGTAGTAGAGAGTGAATTCGGACAGAATTACTTAAAAAAATAATATGTAAAAACTGGGATGCATTTTTAAGGATTGGGGTAGATGGTACCTTTTTATTAGAAAAACGCAAGGTTTTAGAAACGTTTAATTTAAAAATGAAAATTTCCTTTAAAAATAAACTTAAAAATTTTTTTTTGGTAAAAAGCATTTTTATTTTTACAGGCAGTTCTTCATAATTATGATAACAATGCTTACACTATAAAAAAAACAAAGTCCATTTAGATTGGTTTTCAGATGAAAGTCATGTAAAACAACCTTACTTAAGGGTCTAAATTGAAATTTTCTTCTCCCAAATTTTTTTTTTTTACTGAGAACTTCTATGATTTGTTTACGCTCTACAACACTTTTAAAACTTTTTTTATGTGGATATATAAAAAAGTCGCCGATTTTTTGAGAACTTTTTTTTTTCAAGAAACTTTTACAAAATTTTTTATCGAGGACTTCTTCTACATGTCCCACATAAAATTTAGATACGTCTGTCTGGATTTGTTTAAATTTTTCAATAATAAACGAGTTCTTGTCTACTGTATGCATTTCCCCACTCTTCTCAGCATCAATTTCGGGGTTTTCAGGGTCCTTTTACGATGAAATTTCGTGGGGGAAAGGGGCCCGGGATTTTGGCTAGATGGAAATTTGGGGAGGATGGGGATCTCTCAATGTGACTGGTTTGATAGACTTTTCAGGAGCAACTGTATGTTTTTCCCTAAATTTATTCGGCGTCTCTACAAATCTCCTTTCTTTTAATTCCTCAAAGGACTTCGTCCACACTAAAGAATCGTCCGAGTTATGGTCTGAGGATTCTGGAATTTTTTTTCAAAATTACTTGGTTTAATGGGTAGATTCCGTCGCTTTAAAACCTGACTTTATATTAGTTTCGTGGGCCATCCCTATCTCATTCGTCATATTTTTAAAGACTTTTTTGGGGAAATTTTGACTTGGGAAGGAACCTTTTTGCTTTTCTTTCCATTCGGTGAGCACTTTTCGCCACGCTTTTTGAGTGGCGCAAAAAATGCCACATATAGTGGTTGTAAGAGATGCGTCGAGTTTGGTGGCAGCAATACAAATTCAATGTTATATTTTTCACAAGTTGTTAAAACGTGTAGTGATACCGGCTAGCAAGGTTGTGCCGATTAAAACTTTCTTTCCTTCAGGTTCTTGAAATATGGAATGGCTATTTTATCAAACCAATCCTCAAAAGTTGGTCCATCGAACTAACCACTTTTGGTTCTATTTAATGAGCGCCATGACGCCACCTTCCATCCACGTGTCGTAGATGTGGGTAGATTTGTACACAAATTGGGAGGAGAGTTCCAGCTGCCGATATTGCGAACTACTGAAGTGCTACTTTTGCTGGAGTTATTATTCGATCCACATACTTCGACCCCCTTTTTTTCCAAAGAACTTTTATGCGTCCGGTCATCTGACATGTTTGTTTCATCGTAATTTACGATGTTAAAGGGGTACATCCGCAAGACTATTTTTTAAATTGTCAAAGTATTGGATACTTGGTGGGGTCAACACGAGACCTGACACGTTTTATGTTTTGAGCAAGTCGTTCTGTTAAAGATTTGGCCGTTTCATAAAGTTGCTGAACCACTCATATCCAGGAAGGTTTTGCTTAATAATCCACCTTTAGCCCTTTTTCCCAAGATAACGTTGGACAAGTAATCTGATATCTCTTTTTGTCAAGGAAATCCCATCCAGAATTTCTGTATACCAACAACTAATAAGTTCTTCAGTTTCCGAGAGAGCAGTTTAATACCTTTTTTTTTCATGTGTTTCTTTCTAGATTTACCCGAGAGGTTGACTTGGGTATTTTATAATATAAAAACGACATAGTGTCTTCTTTTTGGCCCGGGAAAATTTTTAGAGCCTTTTCAAGGCTTTCCGATGAGTAATTCATAAAAAAAATTTCCCCAATTTGCGGTTATATTTTCGTACCATTGCGTGTCCGAATTCGCCCCGCCTGTAAGTAAAATTCGCAATCAAAAATTTATAAAAAAAAACCCAAAAGGTACAAAATTTTTTTTTGCTCTGCAAAAACAACTCATAAATAAACACACCACCAAACAAAAAATATTATAGCCTTACCTTATAGGTACCCGAGCTACAAAGTTAGTTTTTCAGAATATCTGTTAACACAAATTTTATTAAATATTTTATCCTCCTCGGGCAAAAAATAAACTTTCAATTCACCCCACCTGATATCTGGCAGTACTGACAATTGTCTCCCGAACGCTCCCCATTTGTTAAAACGTTTCTCTACATGAATATTTCCCCCCCACATTCAGCGTAGAACGGGGGTCCGAATTCGCCCCGGTCGTCCGAATTCACCCCATCTTACGGTACTTTGTTTGGAAAAAAAAAAAACTAAAAAGTAAAAATCAAGTTTAGTTTAAACGTAGTATAGAAGTTTGATCCTCTTAGAATTTAAAGAACTTGTTCTGATTTTGTAAAAAGATCTGCATTGGGGTCTTTTTTTTTGGCGAAACCAGTACTCTCAGATACATGAAAATTTTGGAATTAATGATTTTTTTACTACCTTGCATATAAGTGGGAAAATGGATATAGTTCTTTAATTGGAAGAAATACTTTTAATTTTTTTTGGAATACCAAACGAATGCTCAGTAATAAGAAATCTTAAAGAAGCAAGGCAGCCAACCCAATGGATTTCTCGGTGTTAAAAGAAAAAAGAAGAAAGAATATGCTTGATCAGCTTGACTTTCAAAGTTATTTCCAATATTTTACAAAGAATAGAAGCAATTGTGGGACAAAAACGAAGAGTAGAATTAGTAGCAACTTATAGATTTGTTGATTTGTCATTTCCTAGTATGCTTATTTACGTAAAATATGTTTAGAATGTTACCACATTTTCGTATCTTAAAACACATAATCAATCTCAATGCAAGAGTGTACAATTTTTAACATACTAAGTAACTTTGTACGTTTCTATTACTGGCAATTTATAAACTTAATATTTCGTTGCCGTTACTGCTCCGTGGCAGTAACAACAGTACCGTTACTGTTGTCGCTGCTGTTCATAAGTTGTTTAATTATAAAATTGATGTTGATATTTCTATAGTTCGATGTAAGGTTTGACTGGCGAAGTAAAAACTGAAACCTTTTTACTTTTGTTGAACTCTTTGATTTGTGTTTTTAAAAAAATTTTTTCCCCTTTAAAAAAATAAAAATAAACCCTTATTATGGCTTACTGTTAACGTTCTTTAAAAAAAAAATTTTATTGGTCAATCACGAACAATAAAATTTGGCCAAATCCGACACGTGACAGAAACTAACCCCAAAAACAGCACAATGAGCGTCGTTTATAAATGATTACATTAAACGACATAGGTTTAAATGCCACTGATGATGATGTTTACCACTGGCAGTAGGAACGTTAAGTTTATAAATTGTATGTATTTTTAAAAACAAAAAAAGTTGCAGGTCATAGAAAATTCACAACAAATATGAAAACAATAGCACGCTTCAAACAAATAGAACCCAAAAGATATTAGGTTTGCTCGCTAAAGGGAAAAAAAAATGTTGAGTGACCATTCCACAAGGATCATGTTTTAAGTAGAACTCGCCCTAAAATTATTGTTATACCAAAAAAATCTTTATTATCTTTTTTGTAATTCTAAGACTTAAGTCTATCATTCATTTAAAAAAGTTATATATATATATATATATATATATATATATATATATATATATATATATATATATAAAATATATATAAATATATATATTTATATTTAAATTTATTACGTTTGGGGTTTTCGGTTTTTTTTAAATAAAAAAAAATGTTTAATTGATTTGGTTTATTTAGTTCCATCATCAGAATATCAACTATTTGTAAAATTACAAACCTAGATAACATTCAAAAATTTTTTCCAGTGGTTGATATAATACTGTAGTATTATATCAACCACTAAAAGAATGTTAGTAGAATGTTATCTAGTTTTTGTTTTTACAATATAGTTGATATTCGATGAAACTAAATAAACCAAAACAATTCTTATTTTTTTTAAAAAAAAAAAAAAAAAAGTAATAAAGTTTAATATTGAAAGGTCAAGAAAACAAAACCAAATATATTTATATATATTTTTATTTGTTTATTTTCTTTGATCTTTGCCTTGATTTTTTTTTATTTTTTTCAAAATTTTCTGGATTTTCTTGAGGATAAGGTCAGGCAATATATAAAAACAGTTGCTTACTAAACAATTTTCATTTAATTTATGTCAAATTACGACGTTTCGGCATGGAAGGGCCTTCATGAGGTAAAACATATATATTATTTTTTTAATTTATAAAAAAAAATATAATCAAAAACTTTTACGAAAAACACTCATTTTTGCTGTTGTGTAATGAAACAGTTATATACAATGAGTATTGTATATAACTGTTTTAAATGTGAAGTGTTTGTTTGTGACTTTAAGTTTTAAATGTTCATTAGACAACAGCAAAAATGAGTGTTTTTCGTGAAAACCCCTTAGTTTTAAGATTTTAAGAAATTAAAAAAAAATACATATATACCTGATGAAGGCTGCTTAGTTTGGGCGCTAGGCGGCACTGAAGTGAGGATTTTAAAATCGTTTTTCTGGATTAATTCAAGAACTGCTATACTATTTTGCTCAAATTTGGTACGTTGACATAGCTTTAAGGGGCAAAAAACCCATTTTACAATTATGATTAATAACAGTCCATGAGCGTAGAACCTGGGTTTTTAATTATTGCTTGTTTCAGATTTCTACGCATATGGAATAGGAGGGTAGGTAGGTTGGATACAAAATTCAGATCAACCAACTTAATTTCTATAAAAAAGGTACTCTTGATGAAACTCAATTCCTCTAACGGCTTTCGAGAAATTTGCATTTTTAAAAATTTGCAGTGGTTTTTACCAAAAAATCAAGTGACATGATATATCTAAAAGGTCTTTAAAGAAGCTCATTACATATTGCTTAGACCAAAAAATTGCCCATACAAACGTATCTTGACAAAGGTTAGTTTGGGCACTAGACGGCGCTGGGGGGACAAGCTTTAATGGGTTGGATGTTGGCATAGTTTTATCGGACCAAAAAAACAAATAATAAAATCATTACTAAAATCAAAACATGGGCGTAGTACTTGGGTTTTTTGGTGTTTTTCTGTTTTTGATTTCTACGCCAATAGAAGATAAGATAATAACCAATAATAATAATCGTTTGTGGTAAATAAGTTGGTTTAATTTAAATTTTAAACATAAACATCTTATCTTTCATTCGCGTAGACATAAAAAACAGAAAAATACTAAAAAACTCAAGTACTACGCCCATGTAATGATTTTAATAATGATTTTATTATTCGTTTTTTTGTTGGATAAAACTATGCCAACATACCAACTATTGGCAAAATCGTATATACCTTTTCTATTTTCTTAATTAAATAGCAAATTTCTTATACAAATTAAATTAATTCTGTATCAAAACAAAGTGAGACGCTTTTAAAGATGAACCATAAAAAAGGGGTCTTATTAAGAAAAATTAATTTTATGTCGCATCTGTTTTGTTTTAACTTAAATCATTTTCTTTAGTATTTTTCAGGATTCTATTCTTAACAGGTACTGGTTTATTTTATTGTTAAAAAGCGAAAAGTTTTAATTAAATACGGTATCTATTTATTATTTTTTTTTAAACTGATTTGACTGATTAGATTAGATTAGATTATTTGAGGGGAGGGAAAAAAGACCTCCACCACTACAACCCCAAAATTTGGTTTCTCCTATCGTTCTTTAGAGTACCGTCCCAACCCCCCCTTCTTAACTGGCTCCAGAGTCTCGACACTGGCCACTCCATATAACTTGCCGGTTTTTTTTCCCCCCCCCAAACCTAGAAAAACCCAAGCCGCAAATGCTTCGCAATGGCACCACACATGTAAGGTGTTTCTTCAGCCTCCTGGGAACCTACACAGGCTATCCTCCACCAGGTTTATTCTTTCCAGGTACTTGTTGAGTTTACAATGTCCTGTTAGTTGACCTACCGTTATCCTTAGACCTTACGGCTGTGGCTCAGTAGGTCCGATGTAAACGGGGGCGACGGGTCTTAATGAACTGCTTTGCCTGTCGTTGTCCCGGTGTTTGTACCCACCAGCTTTGAAACTGTCTGTCCCCCAATCTTAATAGATGCTTTGAAGAGACCTGCCGAGAAAAACCCGAATGGCTCCGGGCCTATCATTTCCGCGGCTGATCCTCTTTTGGCTAGGTCGTCGGCCTCTTCGCTGCCTGGTGGCCCTCGGGGCCGGTCCCAGGCTACCGTAAGTTTTTTTGCCAAGCCGATTTTTTTCCGGTACTGTATACAGTCCCCGACTATTTGGGGAATTAATTTTGGGGAATGATGGCCTTTAGGGCGCGGTATCTGAGTAAATGACGATTTTTTTTTCCCCCCCTTTTTTTTTAAATCCTCACGGCGCAATGCACTATTGCTGCGATTTCCGTTTGGGAAAAACCCCTGGCGTGCTGACCGAGACTTAAGCTTACCTTTTCTCTAGGCTTATCTCCATAGATGCCAGCTCCTACACCCTTGTTGGTCTTGGAGCCATCTGTATACCAGATATGATCGGCTTTGATTGGGGCCCCCCTTCCAGTCCTCCCTATCTGGTATGACAATACGAAAGTGTCTATTGAAGTGAAACGGGGGGTTATCCTGTCGAGGGCACCAAACAATGAGCTAACATTTTTCCCTCTATTTCCCATCTTGGAGTCCCGGGTTCTATAATTGGACTTTGACCCCCTTTTGAGCCTATAGAGTACCGCCTTTACTTGCCCCTGTATGTAGATGGGGAGGGGTGGCGGGTTTTCGCACTTCTAGGGCTGCGGTTTGGAGTTGTTTGATTTGACTGAAGTCTATCTTTTTGGCAACAGAAAAGATACGTACCTCTAGAAATAATGCATTGTTTGGAGAAATTAGGGGCCATCCCAAATTCAAACTAACTCCGATCACTACGTAAACAAGCAAATCTAAAAATTTAAAAAAAAAAATACAGTTGAAAGAATATCCTGGAATTGGATTAAGAAACAGAAATTTTAGGATTCTATTGGCGGAGCGGGTGTATGGGGGAACAGCTGAACATTGGCGCTCTCTGTGGTCGTTTCGTTAAATCAGGCTTGTTTAAATGTAAACAATTAGATAAAAATATTTAAAATGGTCCCCAAAAGTTGTTTTCTAGTTGAATGTAAGAATACTGGCAGTAATAGTAACTGCAAATTTTATACATTTTCAACTTACTTTAAAATTAAAAAAATGGAAAAAAGTAATTAATACGCTTCACGAGAAAAGGTTTTTAACCACCACGCGGGCATGATTATAATAATTTAATTGGCCCTTTTTTTTGGAAAATCGCCTTATAACATTTTAACAAAATCAATTCAAGGACTACTAAGGGGGGTTAATTTAAAACAAAACAAATATATATTTTCAACACGAGGGGCGCCTGTCCATTTCGATCGTAAAAAACGAATTTGGCCAAAGGTTTCCAGGGGTTTGGATTGGTCGGGTGGTCCTATTAGGGCCCCCTAGATCCCGACCCACGCCGTTGGACTATAACTTATGGGGGGTTTAAAAATTTTTATACAAGTAAAAGTAGATACTGGGGGTGATTAATTAGACGCATTAGAAATGGCACGAGTATTAAAAAAAGGGGACGAATAAATTAAAAAGCCACGCGCGTCTTTATAAACGAAGCAGGGAAAAGTTTGAAGATCAATGGCGCTTTTTTAAAACTTTCATTATTTTGGTTTAAAAATATTATTATTTTTTATTTAACGCTGATACTTAAACAAATGAATTTGGATAAGAACATTTTTTTTTTCTTATTATTTTGATTCTAGATTACACCCTTAGAGTTTCCCTTACTTCCGACTCACCCCGCATTTGCTGTACCAGATGTAGGCACAATGATACGTCTCTTAATGGTATGACTTAATAAAAATTTCACGGTTCAAATACAGGGTGGCCCACCCCCCTTGCCTCGGTTTTTTTTGAGAAATGAAGAG
>JAHBCN010015565.1:0-20784 GCA_019359885.1 Listronotus oregonensis
CGTTACTTTATACTAAATTCTTTTTGTACCATTTTTTTATATTTGATTAGCCATGTATAAATTTCAAACTTTGGTTGTTTTTCTTAACCTGTGCTGTGCTTGGCAAGGAATATCGGTTTATTGATTGTAAATTCTAATGTTAATTTTTTTGTAAATTTCTAATGCTTTAAGGTTTAATTAATATTGATTATTATGCTCTTTTAATGAGTGTAGGGATGTTTTATTGTATAATAATTATCGATATGAGTGATATTGATTTATTAATTCTAGTAATTTTGAAGTTTTTTTTTTTATTCGTGTTATTCTTATTGACAAATGTAAATTTTTTTTTGTAAGTTTCATTAATAAAATTAAGAGGCAGGCATGCGCATTAATAAAATTCTTTTTCAATTTTATATAATCATAAATCAAGATCGGTATTAATCAAGAGAATTTTTTTTGGTAGTTTTTGGTTTTATTAAACATCAGTGATGTATGATTTGATTTTATACCTAATGAATGCGCAGAAACAGCTATGCCATTAGTAATCTATAATATTTTATTTTTAATGTCTTAAATTAATTTGTGGAAACAATTATTTATTTTTGGTATGTTCTGTCAACGACGATAGCACGAATGGCCTGTTGTTTGAATAGTTGTATTTAATTGATTGATTAAGTTGATTCTGTATTTTGAGGACTTCGGCCACTTCTTTTATTTGATACTATTGTTTTTTTCCTGTAAATTTGTTTAAGGCCCTCAGCCAATTCTTTCGTTAGTTTTTTTTTATCTGTAAATTTATTTAAGGCCCTCAGCCAGTTCCTTTGTTTTTTGTTTCCTTTGGGATTTAATAATGTACTTAAGGCCTTCAGCCAATTCTTCTGTTAGTTTTTTTTAATTTGAAATTTATTTAAGGCCTTCAGCCATTGCTTTGTTTTGTATTAAACTTTAATTTTTTTATGGTTCAAATTTTAATGCCTACCGATGTTTGTAGGCCTCAAAATTCAAGTTTAACTCCAAATTTGGATACTTTACCAGATTTACGTTCAAAATAACTCCAAACTTAAGTATAACTCAAATTCAACTTTAACTACTCGGGTTGAGTCCAGACTCTCAGACCACCTTACTCTGCCGTCAGGAAATTTGGAACCTTTTATTTATTTATTTATTTTACAATTACTAATCCTAATTTATGTAACTTGAAAACTTGAACCTTTTTTTAATTTATGAAATTTAAATCGTCAAAAATTATTTCAAAATAAATGTAATTTGTTTAAATCTTTTTGAGTTTTATTTAGCTCATCTGATACCAGAATGATTTGTATTATTATATTATTATTTATTTATTTTCTTTTCTTCTCTTTAATGAGTATTGACCAAATCTTTTTTTTTTAAATGTTATATGCTAACTTTGTTTTGCCGTGCACTGGGTGTGATCGCCCAAGCAAGCTCCTATAATATCTAGGGGACTTCCAGTTTGTAGTCCGTAAGAAAACTGGTGGCGCCATAACGAACTCACTATTCCTCACCCTGAGCTGCGGGTAGGTTTGCACGCACACCTACAGCTTGCTTTGGCGTGAAGCTAACCTGTGCACAGGATAAATTTTGTATTAATTTTCTTACTTTTCCTTTTTGGAGCAATTGGTGTGACTCATCATAGTCACACCAGTTTTTATATAAACACTGCTTTAAAAAAAAAGTGCGTGGCACTCTACTGTTATTTTCTTTTGCACAGTCCAGTAAAGCATATGTTTTCGTGAAATACAGAACTGTGTGTTCCCAGTGGAATGGAGAATTGTGAAATCTTTATTTCACTGTACACGCCCGCTTCAGTTCCCTGCTCGGTTTTGGAACCATCCGTATACCAGATGATGTCTCAAACCGTGCCAGGAAGATCGGTTGCTGCCACTCACTTTGATCTGGAATTTTTACCTTTAAATCGCCACTAATAGAGTACCTTTATTTTGGAAGTTGGAGCGAAATGTTATTAAGGTTTATTATTTAGAATTAAAATTTATGCCATTATTATGCTGTATATTGGCAAAACTAACTTAAAACTATTTTTAGAGTGTACTAAAAGCCAAATTTTGTAGAAATAAAAATGGTAATATTTTTGAAGTAAATAGTGAATAAAAATAGTGCATTTTTTTAAGTAGGTGAAAATTGTTTCTGATATGAATGAGCTTGTAGGTCAACTAACCATTTATTTCGTTCGTAATGTAAACCTGTGAAAAAATGTATATTATCATAAAAAACCGTTTATTTATCACAAAATATAAATGCACAAATGTTTTCATTTAGAATAGTAATTGCATTATTAACATAAATAATCAACTACCTCCTAAAGTATTTTTGTACGTGGCTTTTCATTTACCTTATCACATACTAATGCTAATTAAATATCTTAGATGCACACTTCAACAAACACATAGACACCCAAATACCCACATAGTGTCTCTACTTGTTTAAACAATTATTTTTTTAACAAACTAATTGTTTCTTGCTTCGTTACTATTTTAATAATAAAATAAGAATAAAAATAGACAATAATTCCAAACGACCATAAGGCAAAATTTCACATTTGCTATTGTTTATAGATTTGACCTAAACGCCTGTCAACTTTGACAGCTTCTATCTTGACGACTAATTAGGCGATTAAGAGGGTACCCAAACAACTGAATTTTAATTTTTAAAATTGTGTTTAAATCTGAAAATCTCTTGTTTATGTAAAAAAAAATTAAATGCTCAAGTTCCGTATTCTAGGATCTACCTAATTTTTAACATTGTATTCTTTTTAACCAAATGGGATTGCAAAATTATTGTGCAAAAACTGGTAAATAGATTTTAATTCAATTTAAGCTTGATGTTCTATAATAGAAAAAAAAATCTGGCTAAAGATGAAGGTCCTTAGAAAAATTAAAAACCCCAAAAAATCGTAAACAAAATTACGTGTATTTTGTCTAGATCAGAAAATGTCTTGATATAAAATCTTTGTCAATTACTAAGAAAAATGATTGTAAGAATACTTTGTCTAAGGTAACTTGGTCATAAGCAATTTACAGAATTAACTTTGAGATGATCTAATTATGAAATCTTATATGTACCCGAGTATGTATCCAAAAATATTTATTCATTTAGCACATATTTACCCATATAACTTTTATTAACAGTATGTTTACAAGCAATTTTTTTCCAAATTACTTTATTAAATTTTATTTTAAATTAAATTTTTATGGTTGGAAAAACTTCCCACATTTTTAATATATATATATTTTTTTAAATTAAAGTAAACGAAATCTTATAACTAAAATTACCTATATGAACTTCGACAAAATCTACGAAGTAAAAAAATTGAAATTCGGTACATAGAGTTGCAAGTCTTAGTCGCTTTGTCCAAAACTAGTCGAGACAGCCTTTCATTAAGCTTCCCTGGCTCTCGCAGATAAAAAGGTCAATGAATCCTAAGACATTTTGCTTCTTTTAAAAGGGGTTTACTTGGTTTATATTGATAGTTTCTAAAAATAAAACCTTTTGGTATTTTTTTCTAGCTAAATATGGTTAAAATTGTTTAACTACATTTGGTCATCGTAGAATCATTTTTAAAATAAACCCTTGTCTTAATAATGTTTATAGATTTTTTTTTAAGATTTTGACCACAAAGAAAGTAAGAAATAATAACGTCGAAGTTACTCAACGTGTTGCTATACATAATATTTTATTGAAATTAATGTGGTAATTATTTCATTTGTAGATAAAAACTATTTTTAATTTTTACATTACATTTTTTAAATATTATTGCAATAAAAATATTATTGCAATAAAAATATATAGACTAATTTTTTAATATCTGTTAGTTAAAACTCAATACTGCATGATTATTTTTTATTTGTCAG
Source organism: Listronotus oregonensis (assembly GCA_019359885.1). Lineage (NCBI taxonomy): Eukaryota > Metazoa > Arthropoda > Insecta > Coleoptera > Curculionidae > Listronotus > Listronotus oregonensis. The sequence goes on from JAHBCN010015565.1 coordinate 3,873, forward strand.
AAACAAAACACAGAATGATCCTAAACATGTATCTAAAACTTGAAATAAGAATTACAACCGCACTTAAAAAAAACACAGATTTGTAAAAACGTGATAAAAATATATCTCTACGGGTCACTGAAATCTGGACCATCGTAGTTTGAAAAATTGTGAAGGCGCAGGTAGCATTAACTTTATTGTTGATTTTTAATTACTTTATTTGAAGCTGCCTTGTATATTTAGTTTGGAACCTGTTAACTGTTTGTTTTATTATTATTGTCTTTCAAGAGAAAATACCAGCATCTAAAATTTGTTGTAGTGTTACTATGTTACTACTTAGAAATATCAAACAAAATATAATTTTATTGTCAGAATTTGGAATTTATTTTATCGAAAGAGAAGGGTTTATTTAAGGATACTTATATACAAAATTACGAAAGGCGCTTTTCGTACTACTAATTTATCAAATTGTTGCTGAATAAATATATTGAAAGAAGTCTGAGGAGCATCATTGTGTTTCTGGTTAGCGATACTTAATTATTGAACAACAGGTTATGGGCCCAGAACGTTCAGTATCCAGATAGTTAAGTATCCAGAGCCCGAGTATCCAGACAGCTCAAGTATCGAGACAAACCTAGTAGCCAGGCATATTGCGCATTCAAGGATTAGAGGCAGAGTTCTTGGACATCGGCAGACTAAAGAACAGACGAAAAGTATAGTTTTAGTATCAGTAAGTTCAAACTGTACTTGATTTATTATTGGATATTTTCTTTGTCAGTTGTTGATTGTAATAAGAAATACTTATTGTCAGTTTAAACAAAAATTACTCATTACTGTTAGTTAAAGTCTGATACGAGTAATTTAATTGTATAAAACTAGTCAGAATAGTCGTACTATTTTAAAAGTCAGGTCAGTCAGTCAGATTGTTGTTTATATAATATAAAATAAAATACTACTGAACTAGAAGGAAAAGGGATAGGCGATATTGAACTGGACGCCTACAATGAGACAGTATGGTATCCTATTATTTTAAAAAATGTTTTGTATGTACCAAAAATGAATTTTAATTTGTTTTCTGTTTCTCAAATGTTAGATAAAGGGTATATCCAATATTCTGATGCAAATCAGTCTACTTATAAATGTGTGAATGAAAATGAAATAGTGGCAATTGCTAAAAGAGAGGGAAATCTTTATAAGATGATGTTTCGCAGTGAAAAATTGGATAAATGTCTGGTGAGTGTATCTATTAAAACATGGCATGAAAGATCATCAAAAGCTCATCAAAATGTAAAGTATGTCGGAGATATTTTAAAACGAAGTAGTATTAAATATATTGATGACTGGAATGATTATGTTTGTACTGGATGTGTGTATGGAAAGCAGCATCGCATTTCTCACCCTAAAAATTATAAAGTAGCGAGTAATCCATTAGACCTAGTCCATGTTGATTTATGTGAAATGAATATCAGATCTTCAGGAGGAGCCAAATATTTTCTACTATTTAAAGATGATTATTCGCATTTTCGAACAGTTTATTTTTTAAAATCAAAAGACGAAGCAGTATCCAAGCTTGAAAATTTTATGAAATTAACGCAAAATCAATTTGAAAGAAAAATAAAATGTTTTATGTCAGATAATGGAACTGAAATTAAAAATTCTGATACAAAGAAACTTTTGGAAGAGTTAGGAATTTTTCATGCGAGGACAAATGTTTATACTCCTGAACAAAATGGGCGAATTGAAAGAGAAATGAGAACTGTGGTTGAAGCTGCACGATCTGCAATTCACGCAAATAATTTAAATGAAGAACTTTGGGCTGAAGCTATAAATTATGCAGTTTTCACTATAAATCAGACTGGTACAAGTTCTGTAAAGGAAATGACTCCTGCTGATTTATGGTTTGGACGAAGAGTAGATGTGAAGAAAATGAGAAGTTTTGGATGTGACTGTTATGTTTTACTTCCAGAACATAAAAGAGGAAAAACAGAAAAGAAGTCAAGGAAAGGTATATTTGTGGGTTATGATTTAGACACACCATGTTATAGAATCTATTTACCTGAAGAAGATGACATTGTTTGTTCTGATAATGTTATTTTTGATGAAAAGCAAGTTAGAGTGCAAGAAAGACTTAGTGAAGTTGAAAGTCTTTTAACAGAAAATGAAGATCAAAAGTCAGAAGAAGAATTTATTGATACTGAAAATGAAGAAATATGTAATGAAATTAAAGAAACAGATAAATCAAGTCATTTTGACGGAATTTTAAATAATCAACCTTTACGTGAAAATCTACGCGATCGAAGATCAATTAAACCACCTGCAAAATACAAAGATTTTATATTAGGTAATGTAAAGGTTAAAGATATTAATAATTTTGCCATGATACGAGAAGTTGAAGATATTTGTATTTCAGAAGCTCTGAAAGATAAAAATTGGCATGAAGCCATAAATGAAGAATATAATTCGTTAATTAAAATGAAAACTTGGAATATAGTTAAACTACCAAAAGGTATACAACCATTGACCTGTCGCTGGATCTTACGTCAGAAAGAAGATGGAAGATTTAAAGCAAGACTTGTTACAAGAGGCTTTGAACAAAGAGAAGGGATTGACTATTATGAAACTTTTAGTCCAGTTGCATGTCATGTATCAGTTAGATACATACTTAGCATAGCAGCCTCTCACAAAATGAGATTAATGACATTTGATGTAAAGACTGCCTTTTTATATGGTGAATTAAAAGAGGAGATATACATGAGTCAACCAGCAGGTATTATCGATGGTACTGGCCGTGTGTGTAAATTAAATAAAAGTATTTATGGTCTTAAGCAATCTTCACGAAATTGGAATGAAACATTTTCAAATTTTTTAAATATACTCCGATTCAACAATACAGATGATGATCCTTGTGTTTATTACAATGAAAACAGAAGTATGATAATAGCACTCTTTGTTGATGATGGTCTTGTAGCAGGAATCAATGAAAATGAAATGATGGAAATTTTGAATAAATTAAAACAAAAATTTGAAATTAAATTTAATACTGCAACAGAAGGTATATTATCTTATTTAGGAATGCAAATAAAAGATATTTCAGATGGAATTTTTATATGTCAACCAAAGTATACAGAAAAAATTTTGAAACGATTTAAATTTGATTTAGCAAATTCTGTGTCTACGCCAATGGAAAAAGGCATGATTACAGATGAAGAAAATTATTTCAATGATAAGCCACTTGATAAATCTAAACCATATCGTGAAGCAGTAGGAAGTTTATTGTATTTAGCAACCCTGACTCGTCCAGACATTAGTTTTGCTGTAAATTATCTAAGCCGATTTAATAATAAACCAATGATAAGTCACTGGAAAATGATAAAAAGGGTATTTCAATATTTAAAAGGGACTAGCAAATGTGGAATATTTTATGACAGAGATCCGCATCTTATCGCTTATACGGATTCAGATTATGGAGGAGACACACTTACGGGTCATTCGACAAGTGGAGTACTCATAATGCGAGGAGGACCTTTAGTCTGGTATGCACAAAAACAACGATTAGTTGCGACATCTACTGCAGAAGCTGAATATCGTGCTGCAGTCTCTTCAATAGATGACATTTGTTGGATCAGACGTATTGGAAACGAACTTGGATTTTTAGATATTGACAAACCAACAACATTATGTGTAGATAATCAGTCAGCCATTCATATGTTACAGAATGTACACGAAGGAAAAATTAGGAAAGGAAAGAAACACATAGAAATTCCCAGGAAGTTTATACAAGAGCATATTGGCAAAACAGTTGTATTAAATCATGTTAAAAGTTCTGATCAACTTGCTGATATTCTTACAAAACCTTTAAATCGTAAAATCTTTCAACAGTTAAGAAGTAAAGTAATTAAGGAGGAGTGTTGATTTTTAATTACTTTATTTGAAGCTGCCTTGTATATTTAGTTTGGAACCTGTTAACTGTTTGTTTTATTATTATTGTCTTTCAAGAGAAAATACCAGCATCTAAAATTTGTTGTAGTGTTACTATGTTACTACTTAGAAATATCAAACAAAATATAATTTTATTGTCAGAATTTGGAATTTATTTTATCGAAAGAGAACAGTTTATTTAAAGATACTTATATACAAAATTACGAAAGGCGCTTTTCGTACTACTATTTTATCAAATTGTTGCTGAATAAATATATTGAAAGAAGTCTGAGGAGCATCATTGTGTTTCTGGTTAGCGATACTTAATTATTGAACAACATTTATTTTATGTACAGGGATTTTCCGTATATTTTGAAGCACCTCCAGAGCTTTTATTTTAGGAGCTAGAAGTAATTGTAATTTAAAGTTTCTTCTAACTCTTAAAATAAAAGCTCTGGTGTTGCTCCAAAATATACGGAAAAACCTTGTACAAAAGTAAAAACAAAATCTTCCTTTCAAATTAATACCTACTTGATGACAAAGAATAAATATCTTTAAAGGTTTGTGTTTTTTTAATTTAGGTCTTTTTTTGATTTGTCAAAATGTTACATTTTTATTTCAACTTAAAGTAAGTGGACGTATATAATGAATTTACAAAAAAGAAACATAAACATTTTTGATAGTGTCTCGTCATGACGTCCAACGGTTTGCAAACGGATATTTGCTCATTGCCAATCTTTGTTGCAAACTGTATGGCTTGTTTGCCGAACTTCAAATAGACACAATTAGAAGACTGCAAAATCGCCTAAATAAAAATGTTAGCAGTTTGCAAGTTGATCACATGAAACAATACGTTCAATTCTCCCAAATAGAATCCATCGAAAAGAAATCGATGTAGGCTAAAGGACAACGTTCTGATTATGTAGTATGTTCTGATTGATGTAGCTGAAGGTATCTACCCACTTTAAATTTAATTAAATAGAAAAACCGTGTACGTACGACACTACTTATAAATTAAGAATTGACAACATTAGGTGCTTTTAGATACCATCTAAAAAATGAAATTAACTCATACAAAGTTTTATGCTATAATTTATTACAAATTTTGACGCGGATTGCCCAGAGAGGGGTGTTCGGATCAATTTATTTTTACTTTTGGCTATAAAGCCCTGCACTGCAAAACGTAGAAAAACGTAGCACGATCAATTCTAAATAGTACCCAACTATTTATTTGCGCGAAATCTTCGGTAAAATAGGAAAATAACCAAACACCTTTTGATCCGACAGTTTACACATTTAAAAAATTTTGTGCGCATTCCCCAACTTTCGTCATGTTTTTCGAGCACTTTATTTACAAATGTATAAGCAGTGCATATGTTTATAAAAAAACTAGCAATAAAACAAGTAATAATAATTTTTTATAAACAGTAATATGCGTAGTAAATTCTTTAGGAGAAGGAGAATTATATATTATTTTATTAGTTTTAAAAAGCCTTTTATTAATATCGCCTCATTAAAACAAGTAAACCAAAGCACTTAAAAATTTATCCCAAATTTGCTAAACGTGATTTGGTGTGTATGAGGTAATAGTCGATTCCAATGAATTGATAATGTAAAAAGAAAGTATTTTTTATATTTGCATTGATATACCGGGTGTTTCAAATTCGACTCTCACCATTGGGATCTCGGAAACTATAGGAGATACGAAGATGGTTAAATTGGGGCAAAGTTGGGCATTTATGTGACCAACAATTTACCGTTTAGAAAGTTTGAAAATTCCGAGTAATTCCGGAGATATCCGGAAAAAAACGAAATTTTGGAAAATCGTTTCATTTTTTTCCTGGGTTTCTTTTTCAACGAACTCCAAAATAAATAATACATTTTTTTTCCGCTCTATCGAATGGTGTTCATAGTTTTGCAACTCGACGTTTCGTTTTTGCGAAACCATCAACTTTTTTTTTTCTTATGGACGCCATATGGGAATTCCACAAATTTGAATGGCCCTTATATATTATACATTTTCAACGATGTATCATAAGTTACCCTTGTTGCCTGGAAAATCCGAAACATTAACTAGAATATTTTTATAACGTAGTTGGCTTTGATTTCTCAAATCGGTGACGTGTAAATGACATTCTGTGTTTACTATCAGTTGTGGTGTCGTTAAAAATGGAATTCACCAATGAAGAAAAACGAGATATGGTAAAACTTTATTACAAGAATGATAGGAACAGTGTGAAAACATCGGAAGTGTATCTTAACTCGTATCCCGAGAGACGACAACCTCATCGAACTTTATTCAAGTTATTGGATAGAAACCTCGCTGAGTATGGTTCGTTTGAAAAGCCCAGACAAAAATATGGGGACAGAATGGATGAGGAAAGTAAAGAAAACATCGTAAATGAGGTATAATTAATGTTAACATTCGTTTTAGGACGCAAAGTACCTAATCGATTATCTATTCGGAAAAATGTTGACGAACGCGGCAATTTTCAAATACATACCGGGCATGCGTCGACTTTATGACTTAGTTCGAATTTAGGAATTAATTACTTTGCGATCAACTGTAAAAAAATATTAAACCGTTTATGAAAAACTAATACATATTTTGTAGATAAATACGAATCCAGGTAAATCCACACGCCAGATACACACTGATTTGGATGTTTCTTCGCACACGTCTGTTTGGAGAGAGATCAGGAAAAGTGGTTTCAAATGCTACAAAATCCACATATCGCAAAAAACTGCACCCTGGTGATTCTGAAAGGCGATTACAATTTTGTGATTGGCTACAAAGGCGACCCGATTTTCCAGCTTTTCTAAAAAATGTTATTTGGACAGATGAGAGCACTTTCACCAATTGTGGAATATTTAATCGAAACAATGAACACATTTGGAGCATAAACAATCCCCGGCAGTTTCGAGAATTACGACCCCAAGTGCGATTCAGTCTTAATGTCTGGGCAGGCATTTATAAAAATAGAATTTTGGGACCTCATTTTTTCAACCGAAATTTGAACGCTGAAATGTATTATCAGTTTTTGACGTCAACTTTTGATGACTATTTGGACGATTTACCATTAGCAAACTACAACAGTATTTGGTTCCAACACGATGGTGCTCCACCTCACAACACAAGACAAGTATCTGATTATCTTTCCGAAAGGTTTGGTGACAGGTGGATTGGGAATAATGGGCCGGTAAGATGGCCAGCTAGGTCTCCAGATCTCAATGTCCTCGATACATTTTTATGGGGTACGTTGAAAAACCGAATTTATGGGCAAGGCGAATAACAAAATATCGAGGAACTTCAACTCAACATCGTTAGGGAGTTTGGAAGATTAAGAAGGAGAGAAATAAATCGCGCAGTTAATAACATACAGAGAAGAGTGTCGATTTGTTTAGAAAATGACGGGCAGCATTTTGAACATTTGTTATAATTTTTTAGTTCTAGTTTTTAGTAATTTTCTGTTATTTAAACCATTCGGTTGTCATTTTGTTGTCTACAGGCTTTCAAACGAACCATACTCAGCGAAGTTTCTATCCAATAATTTGAATAAAGTTCGATGAGGTTGTCGTCTCTCGGGATACGAGTTAAGATACACTTCCGATGTTTTCACACTGTTCCTATCATTCTTGTAATAAAGTTTTACCATATCTCGTTTTTCTTCATTGGTGAATTTCATTTTTAACGACACCACAACTGACAGTAAACACAGAATGTCATTTACACGTCACCGATTTGAGAAATCAAAGCCAACTACGTTATAAAAATATTCTAGTTAATTTTTCGGATTTTCCGGGCAACAAGGGTAACTTATGATACATCGTTGAAAATGTGATAAAAAGGGCCATTCAAATTTGTGGAATTCCCATATGGCGTCCATAAGAAAAAAAAGTTGATGATGGTTACGGAAAAACGAAACGTCGAGTTGCAAAACTATGAACACCATTCGATAGAGCGGAAAAAGTGACAATGCAAATGTATTATTTATTTTGGAATTCGTTGAAAAAGAAACCCAGGAAAAAAATAAAACGATTTTCCAAAATTTCGTTTTTTTCCGGATATCTCCGGAATTACTCGGAATTTTCAAACTTTCTAAACGGTATATTGTTGGTCACATAAATGCCCAACTTTGCCCCAATTTAACCATCGTCGTATCTCCTATAGTTTCCGAGATCCCAATGGTGAGAGTCGAATTTGAAACACCCGGTATGTTTTAAATTTTATAAAAAAACACAAGAAACAGTTACGATAGTAAAGATTGTAAAATTGCAATAAAAATATATGGACCCACTTTTAATTAAAGTTGTTTTTTTAAACCCCCCATTAATATCAACCACATAATAAACTGAAATTTTAGCAAAGAAAACTTGTTTAAAAAAACGTAAAATAAAGAAAAGTTCATTCATCACATAAAATAAAGATAAATGTGTAACATCAATATCTCTTAATTTAAATATTACATGGTTACCTATGCTTAATGCTGAAGTAATTTCAGGTCAATCTAAAATCCATTGACACACCCCCTCACCTTTTTCGCCTTTTTGTAAATTATAAATATATTAGTCAAACAACCTTATATGCCATTTATGACAAAACGTCATAAATTTTAACAAGCTGCCGGAATTTCTTAACTATTTGATTCAAAATTTTCTTAAAAATCTAGTTTACATTTATATATTTTTTCTTTCTATTTTATCTTGACAATGGTGACCGACTTGCCACCGAAACGTAAATTATTATTTTAAAATTTTTTTTTTTTTGGGTATTTCTGTCTCAGGCGGTCTTCAAGTTCTAAGGGCTCAATAGGACTGAGCAGAGCAGGTTCAGTCGCTATACCCCGAGACCTAGATAGAAGTTGTCCCACTTTCTAGAAATATTTTTTTTGTAATTACTTTTACCTTTTACCATGACCAGTCAAATATAGTTCTACTTGACATCTAAATTATTATTATCCTAACCTTTCAATTAATTCGGCTTTATTTCCTCCTTGACCATGGCACTTTAACCATCGTCGTAACTAAACAGAATGTGGGCTTTTACTATAGGATGCACTAATGAAGCTCCATGCATAATTTCATTGAATTGCACTGATATAAGAGGTGATAATGCTTGTTACCGAGACATATTTATAAAAATTGCCCGAAATTTTTATATTACCGCCTTTTTTACATGGCGGACGCGCTTATATCCTTAAAGGGCCTATTGGCACCAAACACTTTTTTTGTTTACGAACGTCAAAAATAAATTAAGTGGACATCGATTTTTTTTGGCAACAAAATTTGTTGATGTATCAAAAAACTATGTGTGTTGAATTGTGGAATTGAAAAACTGCTTTGACAAGTGGTTCGAACGCATGCAAAAGTGTATAGATATAAAAAAATAATAATTTAATAAACGATTAGATGATCTTATAACAAATAACTACAATAAATCATTATGCTCAAAATATAAATAAATAATGGATATCGTAACAATTTGTTACCGCATCAGAACATAATTTCTAACATATGGTTCTTAAATATAAGAAAAGCTGGACGTTAATGACTTTAGGTGTTTCCAAGAAAAAAATCGAATTAAGTTTGAAGTTTAAAACCTAAAACTCACAATTTACAATTGAGTTTCAGCGTCCATTAAGGTTTTCTGGTTTTCGCAGATAAAAGGGGCAACGAATGCGGAGATATTTTGCCCCTTTTAAAAGGGATTTATTCGGTTTACAGGGATAGTTTCTAAAGATGAAAGCTTTTTGCAATGCTCGGTTAAAATGGGGTTAGAATTGCCTAGATGTGGGGGTTATCTTAGTGGTTAATCCCTTTCTTTGTGTAATAAAGTTATGTGTAGTTTTCGTGACATTTATGGGACAGCGCTCTTAGGATAGGTCATAAAAGAAAATCGATCAACTAGATACTTAGTTTAAATAGGAACGTTTAGTTGTATTAACCTAATATACAGTGTTCGTCGTAAAGTCTGTACACCAAGCATTTTTTTTGTTAGAAAACATTTACAAACAACAACCAAGATTTCTTTTGGGCAGATACATTTTGAATAAATGTTTATGTTGCCCGAAAAAAGGCGGATATTAAAAGCTATTTAAAAAATATTGGACCAAAATTTTTATACTATATCAAAAAAAAAAAATAAATAAAAAAATTATAATAAGTAAGTACAGTGACGGCCATTAAATCTTGGGCAAAAAATTTGTCAAATTTTGACTTTTCTGCCAATTTCTGTAAATCGCTCTTTTTTACTTTGTTTTACTTTTAATTGCGATAAATAAAGCAAAAGGTAAAAGAAAATATTTCTATTTTATAAAAACTAGCAAATTAATAAATTAATTAACAATTTAATAAATTTAAACAAACCTAAATATCCTTTCAAACAAATTTAATATTTTATTGCGGCCCCGTTTTTTTAAGACTTATTATAACTTATTCCACGCCTCTAAAATTTTATTCTTAAGTTTGTTAACATTTTGCGGCCTAAACTTAATTTCCATATTTATTTTTTTAACTAATAAGCCCCCAAACATTTTCCATAATATTTAAATCCAGACTACGTGCAGGCCACGGTAAAACTCTAATACGCTGCTTTTCCATTCATTCATCGACTTGCCGGGCCGTATGAACGGGACGCTTATCTTGCTGAAAGATAAAATTTCTGTCCGGAAATCGATCCAGTACAGAAGGACGCATGATATAAATATATACCTTCGCATTGAACTTCGATAAAATAACATACACCCAAACATTTACCGAAAAATCGTGTTCCTTGAGGCCTGTATACCTGAAGTATCCCATTGTAGCACGACTGAAACACTTTTTCATCGGTGAATATTATATTTTCCCAAAACATCGGAGGTTCCAAGTAAAATTGTAGAGCAAATCCAATGCGTTATTATTTATTTGCTTTTTTTTAAATAGTTTTAAGGCTGCCGGGTGGCAGAGCAATTCGGATATTTGCCTTATTCTTCGCCGTGCCGTTCTAACCGATGCTGAGAAATTACTTTTCGTTTTTGCTGTAACTACAGATTTAAATGGTTGGTTTCTCAGAACATTAGCTAAATTTTTGTCTTGTTCTTGATTCGATAGTTTGGGACGACAACTTCCAGCTCTTCTCTCAAAGGAGTGTGTTTCCTGTCATTTTTTTAAACAAAATGAACAGTTCTCTTTGGGATGTTAAGCTCTTTCGCCACATCCCTTTCTGGCCAACCTCTCTGCTGAATCTAATGAATAATTAATAATACTTTCTAATCCAAAGTTAAGTTTGGCATTTAAAAAAATATTTTTAGGCAGTGACAACGGACACTTGTTTCTTTATTAGGTTTTTCAACAGGTATTTATATTTAGTAGAAAGTGGCATAAGCTTATTTTACAAAAGGGAATCAGAATTGCCCAAGACTTAATGGCCGTTACTGTGCGTGTTGTTATTAAAAAAAAATGAATGGTTTTAATTTAAACAAGGATGAAACTGAACAAAAACAAACTAAATATCAACTTTTAATATTTATGTATGTCTAAGAGAAAGAAAAAGGAATAATTCTTATTCAACTATAGATTTGAAAAAAAAACATTTTCTAGATATGGAAACAGTATTTAAATATTTCGAAAAATGAAGCTTTATTCCTTTTCAAATACTTTTAAAAATACCACTTAAAATAATCAAATTATTTAAATCCCTAAAACATCATCTGAAAGTATTTAATTAATTAGAATGTCATTTATACTTAATCCTCATTATAAATAACACTTTTATTAAATTACCTGTAAAGTGTCTTTTATTAAAATTTTAGAATTAGCCTAGTCTATTAATTGTCTTTTAATTAACACGTGTTTACCTATCTTACTAAGAAAAATAAAACGGCAAAATATTTACTTATTCTTTTCACCTATCTTCATTTTTTTAAAATGGCATCCCAACCACCACTTAACCAGCTTTTGAAACAAAATATGCCATAAACTTTTATAGATTGGGTTTTTTTAATGTGGTAACTAACATTTGTAATAAAGAACTCAAATGGCTTTTACTTTAAACTTTCCTTTTAAGCTTTAAAATTGGTAAAAGTAAGGCAAATCTACTTTTCTTAAGGTTTATTTTAATGTTTCTATTTAAAAACTTTTAAATTATACATAGCTAAGAATATTATGACATAAATATATATTTATAACGTTAAGATACTTAAACTACTTGTAAGATTTGTTTTACTTATAGTCGATCATATCACGCAAAAAAGAAAAAAAACTAGTATTTTGTTTGTTTGCAAAATCTCTTTAAAATAATACACACTTATATTTCTAAAACAAGTAAAGTGATCTAGTACTACGATAATTTTATCTCAACCCTCCCTTTGGACTTTTAAGTTTTTCCTGTTTTATCAGTTCACTATTATTTTTGTTTCTCTTATGGCCGTTTCCACTAACTTATTTAGGAGTTCCTAAACGCTAGGGAGAGAATAACTTAGGCTAGGTAACGATTTTGGTTTCCACCAAAGGTTAGGGTGACGCTAAGTATTACTAAATCTAGGTGGTCAAAATTCTTCACCTAAAGCACCCCTTTCTAAGGAAATACTTATACGCATGAGCACTTGAATAAACCGAAATAAAAACTAACCTTATTTTTTTTGTGATTCGTATATTTCTCGAGATATTTTACCTTTTTTCATACTGTCTGGGCATTGTTTCTCATTTTTGTCTTGAGAAACATGGAGTTATTTGATGATGATTTAGAAATTTTGGATTTAGTGCAAGATGGATTCCCTAGACGAATTTACAACCGAAGTAATTATTTTGATGAAATGGACAATTTAACGTTTTTTCGTAGGTTTAGATTAAGTAAACCCACAGTTTTAAACATTTTAGGGCAGATTGAAGAACAATTAGAGTATCCAGATGACAGGTAGGTGGTAATTTAAATTCTTATTCAAATTTCCTAAAACATGTTTTTTTAGAAACAACTGTATATCACCCATTAATCAGCTATTAGCATGTCTTAGGTGTTATGCTACTGGTGGACATTTAAGTTCAGTTGCTGATTTTATGGGAATGGCTGTAAGCAGTACATCACGCACTATAAAAAGGGTATCGGAAGTCATTGCTTCTCGAGGCCACAGTATATAAATATGCCAGTGCTTGAAGAAGTTGTTTCTACTGGAAATAAATATTTTCAAATAGCTTCTTTTTCGAGGGTTTTAGGATGTATTGATGGTACCCACATTCGTATTCAGTCTCCAGGTAGGTTAGATTTGTCGACATATAAATTTAAGTATTTCATGATCCTGGATTGAACTTGTTGGATTTTATACTTATTTATTTTAGGAGGTGATGATGCCGAACTCTTTAGGAACAGAAAGGGTTATTTGTCTATCAATACTCAGGTTGTAGGTGATGCTGACCTGAAAATTAGGGATATAGTTGCAAGGTGGCCGGAGCAACACATGACCAAACTATTTTTATAAATAGTAGGATACGAACCAGATTTGAAATGAATGATTTTCCAAATACACTTTTATTAGGTAATATTATACATTCTTTATAGAATAGCTATAGGGATGACATGGTTTTTGAATAATATTTTAGCAATTTATTTTATAAATTTATTGTAATTGAATGACCTAATGTTTATAAATATAGATAAAGCGTGAACTGCAGGCAAATCCGAGTAAAAAACCCCTTGCATTTTAAATATATAGATTTCCAATTTTTTTTTTGCTCTATATGGGACACTGCAAAACACTAAATTTTCAAGGATCATGTTGGATAATATTTTCCGTTGTTTTAGGGGATAGTGGTTATGCCTTGAAAAGTTATCTTTTGACACCTATTGCAGATCCACAAACTAGGTCAGAGCAACTTTATAATGAAGCTCAGATAAGAACCCGTAATTCCATCGAAAGATTGTTTGGAGTGTGGAAAAGAAGGTTTCCAATTCTTGCTTATGGCTGTAGGTTGAAACTTTCAACAGTTTTAGCTGTCATTCCTGCCACTGCAGTGCTACACAACATAGCAATAAGTATGAATGAGGCTGAACCCCCTGTAGAAGGGGATATAAATCATCTAAATTATTTAATTGAGATTGGAAATATTCCAAATTTACAAAACAATGATGGTGATAGAATTGATGCTCAAATTTTTAGAAATGGAATGGTTAATTATTTTGCAAATTTAGTTTAAAAATTTTGTGCTTTATTATACAGGGTTCTACAAATTCGAGTCTGTGGGGATCTCGATAACTGTAACCGATACAAAGTCACTTAAATAGGGTCAAAGTTGCACAATTTGATGCTGAACTATACTACCCAAAACAATTATGGCATATCAAAGAATTTCGCCATTAGTCGCCCGTCTGTCGTACATTATATTTCATACATATCCTTATAAGTTAGCGTCAAATGTTAACTTATATTGTGATAGTCTTAACTTCCTCAATATCATTGGAAAGTCTGAAATCTTCAGCAGTATGTTATGGTTACCGAGACCCCGATACATAGACTCAAATTTGTAGCATCCTGTATTTATAAGGTACTTAAAATAACTTTCTAATGTTTAATAATTAGTATTAATATTAACCAGTTTGAATTATTATTAAAATTAATTAAATCAATAAAATATCTTACATAAAACCAACTGTGACTTTTTTTTAAAATAAAACAAAAGACATTTAATTGTAATAAACTTTATTTTGATAGAATATGAAAGGTTTAAGAACAACAGCTGAAATTACCAACACTTCAATAAAATTCAAATAAAAAAAAGCTCCATACCAACATTTATACATAAGAGACACAATTTGTAAAAAAAAATAATTTCTTTGGTAGTTTTCCTTCACAATGACGAACTGAATTACAAGGGTTCTATTACGGCTTGTTTTGAAGGAAACTACAAATAAATTTGAATTTTCTTATTCAAATTATGTGTCCTTTTTGTGTATATTGAAATGTCGGTAATTTCACCTGCAGGTTGCTCTTAATTTGCACATGGCGATCACAAATATATCTTAAGGCACTTGCATTAAAAGAGGAACATCACACCATAGAAAACAACACCTAACTTAATATTAGTCATAACATATGGTAAGGAACAAATGAAGTTAATATTATCCTAAAAGTAAATAAAATACAGCAAGGTACTACAAAAAAACATCAAATAAAAAATCTCATAAAAACAAATCTAAAAAAAAATTGGTAAAAACAGTTTAAGCAACATAAAAACTAACATTAAATAAATTTCTTTAGGAAAACAAAAAATATTTTTTTCAAGTATATTAAATGGAATACTCATTCAGTAACGGATTAGGGTTAGCTTTTATCCACACTTCGATTTAGTGGTGTGCTAATTTGCTTTTTCTTAATGGCAATGTCTAACTTTAATGACTCCATCCGGAGTTCATGCTCCTTTTTGTAACAGTTAAGTAATTCAATTTTTTTGTCAACTAGCTCTTCATACTTTTCCCTAGTCTCGAAGAGCTGAGAGAGACAACAGCAGGCCTTCTTCTTGAAGTTGTTCGGCCAGCATTCATCTCTTTTAAATTTCTTTTTAAATTTGAATTCAGTGGTCTGCATAAGTCACCTGGAGAAGCTTTGGCCCAATTCTCTTTCTCTGCTCTACCACTTATTTTAAATTTGGTTGGTTGTTTCTGGTTTTGTAAAACTATATTTTCCGCCTTATCTTTATCACTTTCTTCAATGAACTCAAACTCAATTTTTTGGAACTTGATGACTGTTGTTTTTCCTAAAAAAACAAAGTAAAGAATATTTTAAATAAATATCATTACATTGTACATTTGTTAGGTACAAAGAACAAAAGTTCTTTTTTTTAAATTAATAGTTGATTCAAGCAATAATAATAAATTTAGCTACATATTTATTACAATATATTACATGCCAGAAATAAGGTATCTCAATCCTAAGCAATACTTAATGCATTGGTATATATTTTCAATTTAAATTTTTGCTTTCATGTGTGTAGATTTGGTTAGTGTATTTGACAGTAGAATTACTTTTTTTCTTTAGGTATATCAAGAATAGTTTATTATTTGTATCCTTTGCTTAGATTAATATTATATAAAGCTTACCCTTTGAACCATAGTCATTATTTCCCGTTTGATTCTGTATTGCACATGATCATATCCTGATTAAGATATCCTCTTCAGTAACTACTTTCTCTTGGGAATCACTATCGAACGGACTGTCCAAACAAAAACTGATTTTTCTTTGATGATGGATAAAAGTAGGTCATCATTGCCATCAACAATTTTTTGTGAGGGGCCCCCACCAGTCGTGTAAATTTGTTTTTTTGCGCTCCACATCTTTTTTTGAATCCTCCTTCATTTTTTCATAAAATTTCTTTAAAGACTCCACTGTTCGACATGTTAATTCTGGAGAAACAACATTAATTTTTGTTGTATTTGTTCAAGCTTCTTTTTCTTGAACAGAGGACACCATCAGTTTTCTTATTTTCGACTACCGATTTAAACTCCATCACCAGGTTTAATAACAAATCTTTTTCCGTTGGGAATAATTTGGAGCTTCGGTCGTTTACCCTCATTCTCCATTTTTATAGACTTTATTATTAAAAAAAACTTAAAACAATGCCACAAATTCCAAATAAACATTAACTATATAAAGAAACAGTTGGGTTAAGACTACATTACTCTTCTTTTTTGAGGGGCGGTAAGAAATTCCGACGTTGCGTGCTTGTTCCATTCTTAGTTAGGAATTCCCTAAAGTTTAGCGGTGGAACAAATTTAAAGTTAGGTGTGCCCCAAAATTAAGGAGATCCCTAGCTATTCTTTCCTTAGGAACTATTTAGTGGAAACGGCCATTATTACCCTAAAAATAATTTAGTAAAAATAAAAATAAATATTTATTTTACTGCAAAATATGCAAATACAAAAATGGTAGTCTACAGAAGTATTTTTAAAACTAAGCACAAGGTATAGTCGGAATTATACTCATTTGTAGTTACGTTATCCAGGTGAGAAAAAACGTATGTCGTAAATTAATAATTAGACATTTTT
>JAHBCN010015566.1:0-20870 GCA_019359885.1 Listronotus oregonensis
AAAACTAACGCCGACAAGATTAAACGACTCTTTGTTCTGCAGAACTTGGCCGCTCATATATAAGGGATGAGCATTTGCAGACTTTTTTCGCGACAGGGAACATGATTGTGTTTTCAAGGCATTAAACTGAACAAGATTTTTGGCGCCCCAATCCAAGATAAGTTTGAGGTCTTGTGAAAGAGATATCTGCATTGACCTGCGCTTGTTTTCGAAATCAGGATTACACGGTGGCTTAAGAAATTGAATATTAGAGTGGAGGGTACTATCGTCAGCAAAACTATGAATGGGATTGATTGTGGAAGAGAGAAGATCGTTAATGTGTAGAAGAAGCAGCGTGGGTGCCAGCACTGAGCCCTGGGGCACCCCAGCATTAATTTGGTAGAAGCTGGAGGAATGACCATCTACACTAACTGATATACGTCGATTAGAAAGGAAACTGGAAAGCCAAGAGCAAAGCTTAGGTGGAAGACCGTAAGAAGGAAGTTTGTTAAGAAGCCCATCATGCCAGACCTGATCGAAAGCTTTGAATATGTCAAGAGCAACGATCTGGGATTCACCAAGAAACTCAAATGACTTGTTCCAGTTGTGTGAGACAAAGGAAAGAAGATCAGCTGTGGATCTACTGTGACGGAATCCATATTGCCTATCATGTAAGATCTTATGTTTTTCCAGATACTTTAAGATTTGGAAATTAATGAATTTTTCCATTACTTTGCAAACAACTGAAAGAAGAGATATAGGTCTATAGTTGGAAGGGAGACTTTTGGATCCTTTTTTGGGGACAGGTTGCACACGTGCAGCTTTCCAACTCTCCGGGAAAATTCCCGTGTCGTAAGAGATTCGAAAGAGGCGAGTTGCGGTGCAAGCTCGGGAGCACATTTTTTTAAGACGATTGCTGGTATGCCATCCAGCCCAGACGATTTTTTTTTAGTATTGAAGAAAGAATACGCTTGATATGTTTAACAAAAATTATATCGGACATTTTATGAGAAACAGGGACAACTGTTGGAAGGGAAAGATTAGCAGGAGGATCAAGCGTATAATTGGCAGCAAATTGTTTGGCAAATAGTTCGGCTTTTCCTTTGAAGGTAGAGACAATTCCATCTTCAGAGATTAGGGGTGGAAAAGAATGTGTGCAAAAGTTCTGACTAATATTTTTGGCAAAGGACCAAAAAGCTTTACTGCCATTTGAGCAAGAGAGAACTTTATCTTTTTTTCGTTTGTTAAAATGGTCTTTTGCTTCTGAGATAGTCTGATTATACTGATTTCTTGCTTCGATGCTAGCCTGTCGATTTTCGGGACTGGGATTTTGAAGAAACTTTTTGTGGGCTTGAATTTTTAAAAGTCTGGCTTTGTCACAGGATTTAGAAAACCAAGTTTGTGATTTGAAGTTATGGGGTTCTTTTTAGTGTGGGGAATATAGGTCTCAATGCCTAGTTAAATTGTTTCGGTAATTTGTTTACAAGTTTCGGAAGGATCGAAAGTAGAAAAGCAGGTAGGATCCCAAGGATAGCTGGCAAAGAAATCCCTCAGACCATCCCAGTCGGCCGAATTGTAATGCCAGATGGTTCGTGGTGGCATGCTTTCAGTTGCCTTAAAATGAGTGGAGTAAGATACGGTGACCAAACCATGGTCAGAGCGACCAAGGGGAGCAGTTACTGATGCTTGATAGATTTCGGGGGTGGAAGTAGAAAGAGATCTAGGGGGTTAGAATTATGGGTGGGAACCCTAGGAAAGTAGGTAGGTTCCATAATTAGATTAGTGAGCGAGTTGCTGATTGCGAAATTTTCTGCTGCTCTGCCTTGTGTATCAGTTTTTGTGGATCCTAGCCAATCCTTAATATGAACATTAAAATCCCCGAAAACGATTACTTCGGCCAATGGAAACTGGGAAATACTATTGTCAATCTTTATTGATTTTTATGATTTATACCGAATTTCTAAAGAAAACTGCAAAAATATGACGTTTAATAAAAATTGAATTAATAATTTAGTAAAAACATTGTAAAGTATCTACTATTAAAAGCAATTTATATGCCAAAATTCAGATAACTATCTGAAACGGTTCCAAAAATATAAAATAAAAACCTATATCCCGGTGCCATCTTTGAATCGCCATAGCGACCTTATAACGCATTTGTGGACATACGTTAATATGAACTTTTTTTCATAATTTAACAAGTAAAATCACCCCTAGAATTAGTCGAACGTTATTTCCGAACACCCTGTATATAACATAAAAAAATTACCAACATTACATTATAAATATTGTTGAATATTGAGTTTGTGTGTGTTGGCACTTCGACACCTTTTTATTTTTTTATTAACAACTTAGATTCATTTCTATAGATTTTTTTACAAAAAAACTTATATAACATGAATTATTTCCATTTAGAGTGATTCGCCCTCTACAGGCAACATCTAACAGCTCAAAATAATTTTAATTTCTAATTGCATTCATAACCCTTCTGCAAATCCAGAACTATTGTGTTGTTGCTAAAACTGATATCCAGTTACGATTCGGAGGTATTAAACTCGATTTACACATCAGTTGATTCAGTAATTATCTAAACCTCTGGTTCGTAAACACAGACTGCATTTGTAGTTAAGGTATGCCCAGGATTTTACTGAAGTAATGGCATTGCTGAACACTTGAACACATTACAGATTGTACCTTAAATTATTTAAATCAAATAATTGTGGTGAGCAAAACAAATCTAATAATGTCTGCTTTATTAAACCGTATTATTAACGTTGATAAAATCGTAAAAAACATAAGAGTTTCTAATGCCAATTCGTATAAGATAGTAAATAAATTACACAGCCCAACAAAATAAAAAAATGGTGCCGAAGAATTTACAACTGATTTTAAATAAGTTTGACGCGCTGATTTCAAAAATATCTTCCAATTTTTCGTAGCAGCTCTAGTTTTTTGGTAATCGATTATACAGTATAAAAAAGCTAAAAATAATGACAAAATATTTTTACTGCTCAAAACCAAAATCTTGCGGCCGGCTAAATTCAAATTAAATTACCTTATTTAGGTACTTAGAAATCCTCATGATCGTAAAACCAAAAATTTCGGATACCTGCCGAACCCTCCCGACCGAATTTCGCTACCTGGGTTGTTACTTTATGTATACTTATACACTTACACGGTTCATTTTACTGTTAGTCTTTATAAGTATTAAGTGAAATTATGATATCAGTTTGTAGTTCATTGTGGTCAGTGTTGTGTCGAAACAAATTAATTTAACTTATGGCATCTACAAGTAGACGTGGTTGCTTAAATCAACCTGACGTTTTCTGTTATATATGTGGTGAATATACTTTTAAAGAAAACAGAAAACCTATTTCCGACTTTGTAAAAAGAACTTATCTCGCCTATTTTGGCGTCCACTTGGGAGACCAGGATAAATCTTGGGCTCCATATTTAGTATGTAAAACATGTGTTGAACATTTCAATCATTGGCAATGGTCAATGGGAAAGAGGAACTGCCTAAAGTTTGGAGTACCAATGATTTGGAGAGAAGCAAAAAACCATTACGAAGATTGTTATTTTTGTAGTATCAATATTAAAGGCATTAATCGTAAGAATAAACAAAAATGGACATATCCTGACTTAGATTCAGCAAGAAGGCCAGTACCACATTCTGAAGAAATACCCATTCCAACATTCAGTAGTCTTCCTACACTCCCAGAAGATGACACAGAAACTTCAACGTCTGATGAAATTCAGCATTTGCAATCCGATAACGACAGTGATTTTCGAGCAGATGTTGGAAGTCCCCAACGTTTCAATCAACAAGAACCAAATGATATTATTAGAGACCTAGATCTATCCAAGGGGGCTTCTGAATTACTTGCCTCTAGATTAAAAGAAAATAATCTACTAGATCCAGGTACTAACATTACATTTTACCGTAAAAGAGATAGAGACTTGCTGCCCTTTTTCTCTCAAGAAAATAACTTGGTTTTCTGTAACGATATAAGAGGCCTACTGAAAAAAATGGGTTTATCAAAATACACACCAGATGAATGGCGCCTTTTTATTGACAGTTCAAAGCGTAGTTTGAAATGTGTCCTTTTACACAACGGTAATAAATTTGGATCAATACCCATTGGTCATTCTACTACTTTAAAAGAGGAATACCAAACAATATCACTAGTCCTGAAAAAAATAAATATGAAGAACATCACTGGGTGATTTGTGAGGATTTAAAAATGGTAAACTTTCTCCTTGGACAGCAAAGGGATATACCAAATATCCTTGTTTTTTATGTCTTTGGGACAGCAGGGCAAAAAATTAGCATTGGGATAAAAAAGATTGGCCTTTGAGAAATGTCATAATTCAAGGAAAACAAAACGTAATCAAGAACCTTTAGTTGCAAGAGAAAAAATATATTTTGCATATCAAGTTGGGGTATATGAAGCAATTCGTTAAAGCTTTAGATCAAGATGGACAATGTTTTGGATACTTGTCACATGCATTTCCTGGAATAAGCACAGAAAAACTGAAAGCTGGAATATTTGATGGTCCTCAGATAAGACAGCTTGTTAAAGATCCAGAATTCACAAAATCGATGAACGAAGTTGAAATGAATGCTTGGTGTTCTTTTGTTGAAGTAATACAAAATTTTCTTGGAAATCATAAGGCAGAGAATTACATAGAACTAGTAGAAAATATGCTTTCAAAATTTAATTGTCTTGGCTGTAACGTGTGCATTAAACTTCATTACCTCCACAGTCACTTAGATCGGTTTCCAGAAAACTTAGGCGACTGCAGTGAAGAACAGGGAGAAAGATTCCATCAGGATATTAAAACCATGGAAACTCGTTATCAAGGAAGATGGGATTGTCATATGATGGCCGACTATTGTTGGAGCCTCCAGCGAGATTGTTCTGAAGGCTCACATGCTAGAAAGGCGTATAAAAGAAAATTCTTTGGTGATGAGTAAGAAGTTGTATTTTTTGTGTTATTAGGTGCTTTTTCCTTTTTTTTGTATGTGTATATATATTTTATGAATATAATGTAAATAAATAGCCTAATTAATACTTTTTGTTTTTTGTTGTTGGTAAAACTAATAGTAATAGTAATATCTTCAAATCTATAGAATTAAAAAAATGCCCCATTCTATAGGAAGCTATCTTAAAAACTAGAGCTGCTACGAAAAAAAGGAAGATATTTCTGAAATCAGCGCATCAAAAATATATAAATTCAGTTCTTACTTCTCCGGCACCAAAATGACTGTTGGGCTGTGTTATTAGTAAGTCAAAGAGGCTTTTTGTCCAAGTGTCGAGGCTAATTGGGAAACGTAGTTCAAACCCACTTTAAACTATAAGTTCCAACTTTAATTCATATACACATATAGTCCAGTTACTGAAGGAACAAAGCTGTAAATAAATCTGTACAGTTTTTTCTTGAGGCGCAATTTTTAGGTCTTCGGGGATGCTGTCGAGCGAAAAAAGTCTATCAACATTAACAGGTGGGAAACTGCTGAAAATAGTCTCTCTGAAGGTCCGAAAAATGGGTTTCCCGCTAATATCTGTCAAAATATGCGATTTGAAAAATTTTTGTTTAGACAAAAAATGAAAATTGCCTTGTAACCTACAAAAATGGGCCCTATAATTTTTTTCGAAAAATCTATAGTTTTCGAGATAAAGGGACACAAAATTGCCCTCATTTTAGCTGCCGTTCTACCGCTAGAATGCCGCTATCTTCATGGGTTCACTTATAAGCGGGCGGACGAATTGTTTCATTACTTGAGCAATAATGTACAGGGTGGTGCGATTTCGCCTGTTTTAACAGGAAACTCGTATTTCCTGACCAGATAGAAAAAAATTGACATAGGTGTCTTGGGCTCGATTTTCGAAATTAGATGAATGGTGAAAACCGCATCCCGAAATCTCTATCGGTATACGAGATATAAGGCGTTTTTCATTTTTTGGCCATTTTGAAAAAATTTTGTAAGTCTGTAATTTTTGAAAACTTCCCAAAACGGTGTAAACATTCTTAAGGCACTTTTTGAGTGGAATCCATTGAACTACTCAGATTTTTAAAAGTATTTCTAGTTTCGTTGAAAATATATAAAGCTTAGTTTTTTTAAATATAAATCATAGTTGGACATGATCTCAAAAAATTGCTTATTTTTTGCTCTTCCCAATGATATATTATTATTCATACATATCTTTAAAATTGAGCGAGATATTTCAGATATTTTAATTTTTGCTATAGTAGGCCATGGAAAAAAACCGGCACTTGTCAAAGTCAGGTAAATAATGTATCATTTCTATCAGTAACTGATTGGAACTCTGTTTTATTTGAGAGAATTGCAAAAATGTATGAAAATTACGAGAAAGTTGACATGTTAAAGTACTATTTCCTGTCTGGTGAAAATTCCGAGGCCGCAAGTGAATTATATTTGAATAGATTTCCTGAACGTCGTCATCCAGATAAAAGACTCTTTCAAGTTCTGAAATCAAATTTTACAAATTACGGAAGTTTAAGAAGCCGAGGCCAAGAACGTATGCAGTTGTTGATGATGAAATTGTAAATTCAGGAACTAAATATAAACCCTTAAAAAGAAAAACAAAATTTAAACCGTACAGAGTAAGAAAAGTTCATCATCTTCAGAATGGGATTTCCAAAGAAGGGTTACATTTTGTGAGTGGTATGTGAATCAGTGCAGATTGAACAATAACTTCCATTGAACGTTACCTGACAGATAAAGCGAATAGATACTTCAGGGATATATAAAAGGTATAATTCATATTATTGGGCTACAGAAAACCCATGTTATAATGCCCGTAAACAAACAAGGACGGCAATGTTTTAATATTTGGGTTGGGATTTTTGGGTCCCTATTTTTTTAATGAAAGTTTAACCGCACAAGATTATGTGAATATTTTACAAACATATGTTGCACCATTTTTGGAAGATTTGCCATTAGCGCTGGCTCGAAATATCCATTATCAGCAAGATGGTTGCCCTCCGCATAACGCACGAATTACAGCTGATTTTTTGAATCAAGAATTTCAAGATAAATGGATTGATACTAGAGGATCTATACTATGGCCTGCTAGGTCCTGCGACTAAACACCATTAGATTTTTTTTATGGGGAAGATTAAAGGATATAGTTTTTAAAGGAAGAACTATCGAAACACGGGAAGAGTTGCAAGTAGCGACTAGGCAAGCTTTTGGTGCGATTAGACCTGTTGAACTAATAAACGCTTGTAATGCAGTGAATAAAAGGTGTTTATAATGTATTAGGGAAGAAGGAGCCAACTTTGAACATCTACTTTGAATTAAGTTTTTCCATAGGTTCTGGTTTTCATTTAAACTCGTTTAATTTTTTAGGCCAATTTTTTTATTAAAATATGTTCATAAATATAAAGTTCGTAATTTAATTGCATTATTTTTTAGTCTGTTTTTTGATAGTTGACATGTTTGCATGGCCTACTTTAGCAAAAATGAAACAACTGGTATGCTATTTACCTGACTTTGACAAGTGTCGATTTTTTTCCATGGCCTACTATAGAAAAAATTAAAAAACTAAAATATCTCGCTCAATTTCAAAGATAAGTATAAATAATAATATATCATTGAAAAGAGCAAAAAATAAGCAATTTTTTGAGATCATGGCCAACTATGATTTATATTTAAAAAAACTAAGCTTTATATATTTTCAACGAAACTAGAAATAATTTTAAAATCTGAGTAGTCCAATGGATTCCACTCAAAAAAGTGCCTTAAGAATGTTTACACCGTTTTGGGAAGTTTTCAGAAATGACGGACTTACGATTTTTTTTCAAAATGGCCAAAAAATGAAAAACGCCCTATATCTCGGATACCGATAGAGATTTCGGGATGCGGTTTTCACCATTCATCTAATTTCGAAAATCGAGCCCAAGACACTAATATCATTTTTTTTCTATCTGGTCAGGAAATACGAGTTTCCTGTTAAAACAGTCGAAACCGCACCACCCTGTACATTTTTTAATCATTTAAAGTTCATCGGAATGGGAAAACCCGTTCCTATTATTGCATATGAGTTTGGGTCTATTGTGATTTTTCTGGAATATTAAAAAAGGCGGTAATTTTTTTTTCACAATATTTTGAGGGTATCTCATTGATTTATTGATATTTTTTGAAAAAATGTTTTGTTATTAACATTTCTTTTTTATAATGAGACCTTAGCAAGTGTTCATTGATCCCAGAAAATTTCCTTCACCATCTTTCTTGCGTTTTGACAAAAAATTGTTTTGCCCATCTGCATTTTTTAGCCGTTTTCAGAGTACTACCACATCTATCCAGTGTGGAATGTTATGGATTTTTCGACGGCCGTTTTTGCGAAAAATCTTGGTTTGCGATAAAAATGGTGAGGATCATTTCTAAAGATTTCAAGGTGATCTTCATTTTTTATCTAAACAAAAATTCTCTAATTCGCATATTTTGGCAAATATTCGCGGGAAACTCATTTTTGGAACTTTGGAGGGCCATTTTCAGCGGGATTCCACGTCGGAATCGTGATAAACTTTTTTCCGCTCGAAAGATCCGCGAAGACCTAAGAATTGGGCCCCAAATGAAAAACTGTAAGATTTATTTACAGCTTTGGGTACTTTCAGGTCTTTAGTTACTGGACATATACCTAATACGTAGGTACTCAGTTATTTAGTCTAGAGACAAGATGGGTGTTTTGTGTTTGTAATTTATTTAAAATACATTTTTAGACATTATTACATACCAAATTTTAAGTTTCACCTTACTCGCGAAGTTTAACTCGCAAAATCCGACATAATTTTAATGTCGCAATAAGTAAATCAGTCAGTAGTAAAATCGGAGATTTTCAAACTTAAATATCTTGACAACCACTTGACGTAAGTTTCCTATTTTGTTTTACAGGTACTAAAAATACTTATTTAAATACATATACCAAATCCTATACCTTTATGTGGAACGATAACGAAGTTATAATAGGGGGAAACACGCTTAAACATTTATTGTAATATAAACACGACGTGCGTCAGGCCGAAAATTGGCCCGGCGCACTAGCTCCCTAGGAAGAGTTAATTTTAATTAACTAAACGGCATCACATTTATTATGTGATGAATGTAATAGTTTGTCGATGTCCTGTATACAGATTATGTACGCTCCTGTTACTGTAACTCTGCTTGACGAGTAAGTTTTGAACTTTTCTGTTTCTTTTTATACCAAGTTTACTAATTTTGTTACTTTATCAAGATTCGTTATCTTAAGTGCTTAAATTTACTTTTTCAAATTTATTAAAACCTTTTTAACAATAACGGTTTCTTAAAATATTTAAACCTTTTTTAATTTGCTTTCAATGTTCAATTCTTACTTGTAGATAGCACTGATGTTGGTTTTACCGAAAGCGCTTTGCTAGGAATATTGGTTTTAATAAAATTTGGCAGAATATAAAGTTCTTAATTTTCAATTAAAAAAATATTAATACTCCCTGTATATTGTCAATTCTGATTTTTTTATTCATTTTCATAAATAAGGCCTTTTACAATTAAAAATTAAACTAATTATTAAAATTTGTATTTATCAAATTCAAGAAAAAAAAATTAGTTGTATATCAGTAATGTCATATAAAATGAAAAAAAAAAAAATAATTACATTATACGGAGAGTATTTGAAAATTTTCAAACATTTTTTAAATTAATAATAGCCTTGACCAAAATATTTTAGTAAACCCATTCGCAATACAATTATTTATATACTACGGAATTCTGTAACATGAGATTATTTTTTATTTAATAAAATATACATTAAAGTTTTAAAAACACGTGCATCGAACAACCCAAAGTTGTATTAATTTATAAAATAAACCAAACATCAATTTGATTGCAATAATAAAATGCTTATATAATAATGTCAATAATTAAAAAATTAAAATAGGTAATTGGTTAACTATTTATTGGCAAAACAAAATAATTATTTTAATTAACCTATTTTTTTGGTTATTTCATACAACATAAATTATTTGTTTTAAACATATGCTAGTCAAACAACGCATAATTGTAGATATGTTTAATATTGTTACGGCAGATTCATGTATTGCAAAATATTTTTTGGGTTACTCTCCAGACATACAAGAAGAGGCCGCTACGGTTATGGATATGTACATAAAGTCAAGTGACTCTTACAAACTTGCAAATCACCTAAAAAAAGAGGCAAAAAAATCCTTTTAAAATCAAAAAACCCCTTTTAACCATTTCGTGTAATAAGTAACGTTTAATATAAAATTAAATATGAATTAAAATTTTTAAATTATTTAAATTTATAAGGTTTTATATATACTTATTTAGACATAAATTGTATTTTTCGAATGTAAACTTTACAAGTAGTTACTTTTTTAAATTATATTAAACAAATTCGTTAAATTATAAAACTGGCCAAAAATATATGCCTAGTAACAACACACGCATACAGAGTTCCATATAAAATGCTTGGTCTAAGTCTATTTCGTTAAATTAAAAGTAACATTTAATAGGCCTTTTACGGGTATGCTCAGCGTAAGCGCGTCCGCCATGTTAAAAACGCGGCAATATGAAAGTTTAGGGGCTCTCTTTATAAATATGGCTAAGCAAGAAGCATTAACACCTCTAATATCAGGGCACTTAAATGAAAAATTAATTGATGGTGCCTTATTAGTGCATCCCACAATTGTATTCAGTTACGACAATTGTTAAAGTGCCATGGTCGTCCTCAAAGGAATAAACCGAACAGTTAAAGGTTAGATAATAATAATTAAGTCAGAAAGTTATTCTACATTTCATGGTAATAAAGTTGTTATTCATTTTCCAGCGCGGTTTGAACTTGTCTGCGATTTTAAGTGCGACTTTCCACATGAGAGACCTGGAGCGTTTTTCATATCCAGACATGGAGCCGGCCAAAAATGTTACAGGAGCTGCTTCCTGGGAAAATGCCAATTTTCCAGGCGAGAATATAGCAGAAGCAATGGGGGAAAATGGGGAGAAAAATTTTTCCCTGGCCAAGGGAAAAAGGGGTCCCGCAAAAACTCAAGGTTGGGTTTGGTGGGCCTCCTGGAAACCTTTTTTGGGGGGAAAACCAAAAAAGCCCCCCCCGGGTTCGGGGGCCCATAAAGACCCCGGGTGGTATTCCAAACACAACATCAGTCATACTGGAACCACATTCCAAGGCAACATCACAGTAAATCAATGTTGGACTCACCATCGAAACATTGACAAGTGAATTACTGAAACTAAATAGGAATCAGATTAGAGTAGTGACAGGATTAATAACCGGACACTGCACTCTAAGAAAACATATGCACACTATGGGCATCTATAGAAAAAAACCCATTTGCAGACTATGTGACAAGAGGAAGAGACAGCCCTCACATCATATATGAGTGCCCCTGCACTTACATACTGGAGAACAAATCAAAACCTCATGGTGGACACTAACCACCCCGGAGGCTGGAACCAAAAGAACATAAAAGGGCTACTACACCTATCAAGGTGTCAAACCTTTTAACTGAAACAAATACAGAAGAGATACAACAAGCCCTGTAGGCTGCAGTGTCGAGGCGGACAAAACCTCAACTTGTGTATTTATTTTATCAAAATCAATCAATCAATTAATTACCCCATCACTAATTTTCTTTTATACACAACTGCTGGGGTCTGGATATTCGGTTGTTGGACCACATTTTTTCAAAATGAAGTGGATATATGTGTCTTCATTAATAAACCGCTTCACCCACAAATCGCATTTAGCACATTTGGGACAAATTTTAAAGTGCTTTCGCTTACTTATTTTAATAAGTTTTTGGCAATATTTAAAACAAGGCTCCAAAAAACTAATAAAATAATATGAATATTCCTTAAGGGATTTACTACGCCTATCACTGCGACATACTCTATAACAACAACGTTTTTTAGCCCCTTTCCTTATAGATAACATTTTATTTTTTAATTAAAATATTTGTATAATCATTTTAAATTTATTATAATTACTTGTTTTATTCCAATTTTCTTATAAACTATGCATATACATTTTTAAATAAAGTACCCGAAAAACTTGCCGGTAGTTCAGACATGCGCACAAAAAAATTCAACTGTTACAAGGCCTATTGTTTATTCACAAAAATTTATTTATTTATTTATTCGTATGGCATACATGCAATATAACAAAAAGAGAAAATTGTCCCAATACTAATATCTATGTAAATACTAATATTTATGTTACTAATTCATTCCAGTGCTGACTGTTCCGCTCTCATAAAGTCGCTCCAGGCGCCCTGGTATGATCGCAAACCACACTCCTCTCTGATATGTCTAATGGTCTGGTTTGGAGCACCGCAATCGCATTCCGGTGACTGAGCTATGCCCCATTTGTAAAGTGAGTCAGAGCATCGTCCATGTCCAGTGCGTATTCTGTTTAACCAGACCCATTGTTTTCTATTCAGCTCAGCACCTGTGGTGTCGCAATCATAGCCCTCAAACCATAGTCGTTCTTGAGGATTCTCAATGCGTTGACAGTTCTGTTCCCATAAACTTCTTATTGTGGTGTTATTCGAATCCAGCTGTTCGGCATTTAACATTGGTGGATTTCTAGAGCGTAGTCTGTTCCGGCGAAGGCGAGGTATATCTTCATGAATGGGCAGCTCCGGGTTTCCTTGAATGTTACGGAACTCCCTGAGTAGTGCCTCTGTTCTGCGGATTTGGGGCGGAAGGATGTTACTTAGCAGGGGAAGCCAATATAAGGGTGTGGGTCTGATCGTTCCTGTAATCAGGCGCATAGTGTGGTTTAGTTGGGTATCAATCAGATTGACATGGCAGCTGTTCATCCACACTGGAGCACAGTACTCAGCAGCAGAGAAAACCAATGCCAGGGACGAAATACGCAATGTATCCGCCCTCGCTCCCCAGGTCGTCCCACACAGCTTCTGTATTATATTATTGCGTGTTTTTATTTTGGCGGCTGTATTTTCCAGATGTTTTCTATATGACAGGGTACGGTCAAGGGTAACCCCTAAGTATCTACTTGGAGCTCCACATTTGCTTGTCTATTATTAAGATGGAATGCACATACTTCAGTTTTGCTAGCACTGGGTCTGAGTCTCCATTTTTTAAAGTAACTGTTTAGCGTGGCCAAATCCTCTGTGAGACAGGTCTCTGTCTGGTCAAGTTCTTTGGCTCTAAAAGCAAGTTTTTCACAAAAAGTATGGGTCCAAATAAACTATACCTTTGAACCAAATATCAAAACTCCAAATTAAACATCGGATGAATGACGCTCTGGCCAATAAGTTTGTTATCACCAGTATTTTAAGATAAAGTAATGAGAAATTACTAAACATTAAAATACTTATCTATTTTGTCTCATTTAAAATTCTTTATTCGCTAAGACAAAGTAAAACTGCGGGAGCTTAAACTAAACGGAAAATTAGAAAGTTCACAGTCGGCAGCAATTTAAATTCAAATGAGTCCAATAAAACTTGTCCACAATTTCTCGTTTTATTTTAAATCTATAAAATAGAACGCTAAAGATGCCCGTAGATAAAGATAACTAGTTTATCGAAGCAATAAAATGAAATTTGGTCTATTTAGAAAATTTACATAATTCAGGGTTGTTTGACTCACAGGGTATCTGAAATAGGTGTAGAAAATTTTATGAATAGACTTCTTCCCCTTTTTTTACCTCAGTGATTTCAATCTATTCTGTGGTTCGTAAGAACTCATAAGTCGCGACAATAAAAAACGGACATTCTAAATATTCGCTCGAAAAAAAACAAAAATTAACAAATCTCCAACATTTTCCATTTTTTATTGATTTCAAAGCACTCAATCTTGTTAAGGATACTCTTCTACAACAACCCATTGCATTTTCATTGCTTATTATTAGTCTTTGAAACTTTGCCTAAAGCCTTAGATAACGTTATGAAGTTTTTCATAAGCTAGTAAACACAATCAAAAGTAGTGCTCTTGATACTCGTATTTTCAAAAAACTCTGTGCTGATTTGGACTTGCAGCAAAAATCTTTATTATTTTTTTTTTAATTTTTTTATCTTGGGACAATCCACGAAGGCTGATGCCTAAGTACTAACGTGCCGTAAGTGTCTTAAGTGTGGTGAGAGGGAGTTTGTTCACACGGGACTTATTTGGAGATTGGGAGGAGAAGGAAAAACTTCTGCGGGCAGAAGATTCCATAGTCTTGACACTCTAGGGATAAAGGAATAAAAAAGCGTGAAGTTCGAGGCCTCTCTAACTGAACTGTAACAGAATGCATAAGAAGAATTATACTGGTCAACTCCTCTGAACAGCCGTGAAAATACCTATAGAAGAGCGACAGATCCCCCACAGCTCGACGGTGGGCAAGAATAGGAAGCGTTTGTGTGAGTGTGGGATTATTAATAAGACAAACGACTCTTCTTTGAATGGAGCCCAGAGTGCTAAGTGTTGTGGGAGACGCCATTCCCCAGACATGAAAACAATATTCTAAAAAAGATCTGATTTGGGATACATACAAAGAATACAGATTCGAAGAAGAGAAATACTTTCTGGCTCAGAAGAGGAATCCAAGCTTTTTTGAAGCTGCCTGGGCTATGAATGTAATGTGGTTGTGCCAGTTGAAGTAATTCTCAAAAGTAACGACGACAAGATTAAACGACTCTTTGTTCTGCAGAACTTGGCCGCTCATATGTAACGGATGAGCATTGGCAGACTTTTCTCGCGACAGCGAACATGACTGTGTTTTCAAGGCATTAAACTGAACAAGATTTTTGGCGCTCTAATCCAAGATAAGTTTGAGGTCTTGTGAAAGAGATATCTGCATTGACCTGCGCTTGTTTTCCAAATCAGAATCACATGGTGGCTTAAGAAATTAAATACCAGAGTGAAGGGTACTATCAAACAGCATGGGTACCAGCACTGAGCCCTGGGCACCCTAGTATTAATTTGGTAGAACCTGGAAGAATAACCATCTACAGTAACTAATACGTCAATTAGAAAGAAAGCTGGAGAGCCAAGAGCAAGGCTTAGGTGAAAGACCGTAAGAAGGAAGTTTTTTAAGAAATGCATATGCCAGACCTGATCAAAAGCTTTGGATATGTCAAGAGCAACGATCTGGGATTCACCAAGAAACTCAAGGGAGTTGTTTCAGTTGTGTGAGACAGAGAAAATAAGATCAACTGTGGATCTTCGGTGACGGAATCCATACTGCTTAACATGTAAGATCTTGTGTTTTTCCAGATAATTTAAGATTTGGGAATTAATACATTTTTCCATTACTTTGCAGACAACAAAAAAAAGAGATATAGGTATATAGTTAGAAGGGAGAGTTTTGCATCCTTTTTTAGAGACAGGTGCAGCTTTCTAACTCTCCGGGAAAATGCCCGTGTCGTAAGAGATTCAAAAGAGGCGAGTTGAGATGGGTGCAAGCTCGGGAGCACATTTTTTTAAGACGATTGCTGGTATGCCAGCCAACCCAGACGATTTTTAGTATAAAAGAAGAAAGAATACGCTTGATCTGTTTGACTTAAAACTGATATCGGACATTTTATGAGAAACAGGGGCAACTGTTGGGAGAGGAAGATTAATAGTAGAATCAAGCGTAGAATTGGCAGCAAAATGTTTGGCAAATAGTTCGGCTTTTCCTTTAGAGGTAGAAACAATTCCATCTTCAGAGATTAGGGGTGGAAAAGAATTTGTGCAGAAGTTTTGACTATATTTTATTCTTTTTTTTATATATATATATATATATAATAAAATATATAACATATATTATATATATATATATATATTATATTATTTAATATTTATAAATAATAAAATAAATTTATAAAATTTCATGGGTCAATAACACCCAAATTTGAGATTTTTTAAACCCGAATATTTAAATCTGTAAAACCTAATAAATGGATTGAAAAAAATATTTTTTTTAAATTACTCTTATTTAAGTTAAACTCTTCGAAAACTTTTAATGAGGTAAACATAATGCAAAATCAACCTTAATCCACTTTAAGTCAGATATACTTTTTAATGGCACTTTGTTAAATTGTTGCGTTTAAAAATGCGGCTGAAAACAGATCTTTTTGTGATTTTAATGGAGTATTAACTTTAGATTTACATTTATTTTTAAACTACTTTCTATAAGAGAAGTGAAAAGTAAACAAAATAAAAAGGGCATTTTTATAAAGAAAGATTAATGGCGGAATAAGTTGATAAAAATAATTTTATCAGAAATGTAGAGACCAAAATTCATAAATAAAAAAAATTGCTTGGTGTCAAAAGAGTAAAGTTTAATAAGTTACTAGTTATTTAGGAAGATGCATATTGTACTCATATTAACCGCTTTTATATGTCTTTAAGAATATAAGGTTCTTTGAATTTATATTATTTTGTTATATTTTTACATAAAATTCGATAAAATTAAAAATAAAGAAGTTTTTTCTATTCAACACCTTTTCCGTGGACATAGCAGTACGTCCACGGAAAAGGTGTAAAACTTCTTTATTTTAATATCAAAGCTTCTTGAAAAAAAAATTCTACTTTTTAGAGTAAGATTGGGATAAAAACATTTAACAAATTTTATAAGCGGTATTCAGAAAATTGAAAAAACTTTAAATGGTTCAAGAGTCAAGTGCATTTATTTGAGTCCTACCTACTTTTATTAATTTGTGATGAAAATTATTTTAATATTAATTAACTAATTCCAAATTAACAACTCATTATTTAATTGTACTAGTAGGCATTGATAGTGACAAGCTTTATTGACACTTCGCTTTTATAATTCATTACCCGCAGTAACGTCAGGTTTAAATGCTTACTTAACAGCACAAAAATTGATAAAATTGATATTAAAAATTTAAATTGATAGTAAAATAAATTTAATCACAAATAAATAAAAGTAGGCCGATTTTTTCGAAAATTGGTATTAGAGACTATCTTTTAATTTTAAACAACTTTTCCTAGTAACTTATTTCCATATCTTCTCAAATAAATACACTTTACTCTTGTATCATTTTAAGTTTTTTCAATTTTCTGAACACCGCTTATAAAATATGTTAAATATTTCTATCCCAATCTTACTCTAAGAAGTAGCAAATGTTTTTATCCAGAGTAGCTTTTTTCGATTAAGTCAAAAATAAAAAAGTTTTCTCTCTTCAACACCTTTTCCGTGGACATACTGTATAACTTAAATTAATGGTCTTGTAAAAATACATAGCTGATGTTTTATGAAGTTTCATGTATCTTTTATAATTTTTGAAGATATTGACGTTTTAAACTTAAAAAGAAAACGTTAATATCTGAAATTTCGTTTTTTTTGATTGTTTGCTGCTCGACCGCCAATTTTGACTTCTAATTTATATTCAGCGGAAAAAAATACACCAGAAAATCTTAGTCGGACACTTAGCACACACCACTTTTTTGGTGGATCTGTGTTATTAAGTCCTTAAAGGGGCTAACTATACACTAAGAAACCTTTTAGATTTTAAAATAATATTTTTGTAAATAATAAAGTATTAAATTATTATTTATTCCCAATATAAATTAATTAAGAAAAGGCTCCTGTGGAGTATTTTACCACAAAGAAACACGTTAATGTCTTAAGAAAACTTAACAGACGATCTCCAGCAGGGAAGTGGTCTGGTCTCCGATTTATCAGGGTTATCTTAGGCCAGTATAAGCCGATTTGGACCGGCTTATGTCCAAAAGAGCAGATTTAATTAAATTAGGCACTATTAATCTGGTTTTCGAGAAATTTGTCAACAGGTGACGATGTTTTCCTTAAAACACATTCTTTCTGTAATTCGGATAACCAGTATGAGCATTTAAATATTTTATTTTTATAAATATTAATATATAAAAAAGCATAGGAATAATTTTCAAGAAAGCACTTTTCTTGAGTAAGGTTTCTAAAATAGAAATTATAATTAAAAAAAGTTGATGAACATTTAAAAATAACTGTCAAATTAGTCGTTGAAAAACAGGTCCTTACTGTCCCTGGTAACCTGGTAAAATTTTCTTTTAAAAAAGTAGCTTTTCTGAACTAATCGAGAAAGAGCTCATTTTTGAAACTAAAAGCGGTTCTTTTCAAACCTTGCGACTTAGAAACCCATAAATTACCTGATTTAAAAACAAGTTTAGTCGGTATTTACCTATTAGGTTAGGTTAGATTTAAAGTGCGTGGACTTTTACGCTCACACCAAAATATATATAAAATATATATATATATATATATATATATATATATATATATATATATATATATATATATATATATATATATATATATATATATTTTTTTTTTTTTAAAAAAAAAAATATATATATATAGTTATAAGACGTCGTCAAAGGCCAAGCGAACTGGCCTTTGACGACGTGAACGACATCTTATAACACATAATGGTCCCGACTTCCTTTCCGTATCCACAGGTTTAAACCTGTGGTCGGATGGTATGGCAGATGCGATTCTGCTTACCAGTGAAGTTTCGATCAGCTTTACACTGAATCTTAATAACCATTATATATATATATATATATATATATATATATATATATATATATATATATATATATATATATATATATATATATATATATATATATATATAATATAAATATAAAAAAAATAAATAAATCAATATATTTTAATTAATATATAATAATTTATAATATATAATATATATATATATATATATATATATATATATATATATATATATATATATATATATATATATATATATATATATATATTTCTCCCAATAGGATCAGACTTCTAATGAATCCGATATCAAATTGGCGGAGAACTCTTTCATCTTCCTTTACTCGTGCCGTTACCGGACACGAAGCACAATATGTGTTCTGGTGTCTCTGTCTCCTGGGAAGTATGACAAGGAGACGATTAGATCCGTCATGCCCTCCTCTCCCGGTATAGTGACGTGGGTAGCTACCGGGTCCTTGTTACACGAACCAGATGTACCTTCTGAGGCCGTATCTCCGGTCTTTCCCTATGAAAACGCTTTTTTCTATGCGCTTTCTGTCAGGGAACCCTTTAACCTATGAAAGTGGTTCTGTCCGCCTTCTGTTTGGATTTAGGGATCCCTTCCTAGACACCTGCTTGTTCAGGATGGATTAGCCCTTCCCCGTGACTTCAGGGGCACCTTTCGAAGCGGATTTACCCGTCTCGGTCGGTGCATGCAGCATGGTTCTGTCCGCTTTCTGTTTGGAGCTAGAGCAGT
Source organism: Listronotus oregonensis (assembly GCA_019359885.1). Lineage (NCBI taxonomy): Eukaryota > Metazoa > Arthropoda > Insecta > Coleoptera > Curculionidae > Listronotus > Listronotus oregonensis. The sequence continues at coordinate 19,237 of JAHBCN010015566.1, forward strand.
ATAGTCCACCACGACAGAGCCCCGCATTACCGCAGTAGGGCTAGATACTCTAAGAGGTCGCCCAGTATCTTAGAGGCACCGTTGGAGACACCTGTTTAGGGCACAGGATGTCATTCACTTATCAGCACGGTATGCTAACACCTTGCGTTAAGTCTTGTGTTCGTCTTAGCTTTAGATCCAGTCCCATACGCTAATGGCTGGTGTTGCCGATAACCGGCAACTCCAGCGCATGTTACAAAAGATCCTACTGGACCCAACCACGACAACGACGTGCGAACACAGCGGTGGGAGAACCTTTACCTTAATTACTCGCATCCAGATAAATCATCTGTAAAGTACCAAGTTATATCGATTTGGGTTACTTTGGAAAAAGCTTACTTTCCGAACTAGCTGCTCTTTTTTCCGATCCTCCTTGTAATTTTGTGTGATACTATACCTCACACCAAATGCTCCGGATCACCTAGTTTAAAAATATCCCATTAAATTATGTTTATATAAGTTTCATCGAATAGGTTAAAAGAATAATAAATCAAATAGGAGGAAATCTTTAAAAGTATTTAAACAAAATCCACAATTAAAAGTCCGCAGAAATAATATTTTAAGATATTAAAATAATAAATTAAGATGAAACTAAACGAGATGAAAATTTTTGTCTGTAAAGTTAAGCAATTTAAGCCTTTAAAATTAAGCTGGATTAGAGACGGAGATACAAATTTTGGCCTGAGATTAGGCCGATTTTATTAAATACGCTTAAATATTCAGAAGGGGTGGCGAAATCTACGGAGGGCGAAGGAGGATGAAGATAGGATTCGGGGAAGGTTAAGAAGATTAAAAATATAAAGCTTAAAAAAAATACATAGAGAGAAAGGTAAAAGCATTAATTTACCATAAAATGAATTTGGTATAAAGTGAACAAAATAATTTTAATATCCAGCTAACTACAAAAGTCTCAAACCACAAACAGATAACTAAAATGATGTTTTAAACTTTTTAAACTTTAAGGCTAGCAAAGCAGGTGGTTTTTAGCTGAGAAACAAATTATCGCAGTCTTTGGAAAGTAATTTTCTTTAGCTTGAAAACGTAAAAAACATTTTTTGTCTCGCCTTCGCCATATATAAACAACAAAGCATAGTTTGTTTATGTTTCAGGTTACCTTTTCCCATTTATAAACCAAATATACAGGATGTCCCAGAATATGTGGGCAATCTCTCGGCAATCAAGTTCCCATAAACTTTTTTCCTACGGAGATACAGGTACCTAACGGACGACTCTGGAAATCGCTTTTTTTTTTAATAACTTTTAAAATAATAGAATTATTTTTTTTTAATATGATGGTTACTAGATAAGTCTACTTAAAATGAACCCATTAAATCAAATTTGGCTTATTTAGTTTGCCAGGAGGACTAGCTCTGACACAATAATAGCAATTTTTTAACACGCCGTATGATAAGGCTCAACAATATTATTTCTGGATAGCATTAACCTTAAACTAAAAAAATATTTTTGATTGATATCGATAAAACAACTAACCACAACTAACCACCTAAATATTGACGTACAATTAGAAAAAACCCCTGTATAATGTAAAAAATTACCAACCATGATATTTTATTTCTCGTAAACAGTTGATTTTA